>CAJNOQ010003202.1:0-21047 GCA_905250885.1 Didymodactylos carnosus | reverse complement strand
CAGAGACCGACTAGAAAACGCCTGCGGGGGAAAACGGCTATCATATTCGGCATTAGCATGGTCGATTACCTATTGTCCACTAGGTTTCAAGCCAAAAGCGATGGGGCAGTTGGTGGCCTTCCCTCGTCAGTTTAGTAGTTCTCTCAAATTTCAAACTTTCTAATAAGATATTTTTAAACTATACTAGAAATCTTTCGAAATAAGCAAATATGTTTTAATGATCTTCAATTTTTTTTACTCTTCGACACAATTAACTAATAAAATAGATTTTAACTTGTTTCTTGAATTTTGTTTTAAGATCAAACACTCTCATGAGACTCAGTGTGGTCGATAACCTATGTTCTGTTCATTTCGAAATGGTAAAATCATTTTTCAAAAAAAACCTTCAAAAACCAAGTTTCATGAAGAATTTTGAAAAAAATTTCATTGAACCACGTGTTTCGATTTTGGCTATCGAATTGCGTAAAGCGGATCATCCGCTTTTCTTTCAAACGCTATGCAGAACAGAGTTCTCTGCGTTATATTATAAAATGGAAAATCTTTGTGGATTTTTTTGAGAACGGTCAAGAAATTTCCGTTAGATCACAAAGTAAAATGTCTGTAACTTTCAAAATTGTGTTACCTTAATGTGTCAGCAGCTGCTTCTACTTTACTCAAACCGGCTTGGTGTGGTTGATAAAATAATCGATTCATATTGGCCAATTCAACTTTATCATAGTCGAACAACAGCAGCTAATTACAAAGAATAAGATACATGAAAATAACATTTACAATGCAATTTTCTTCTTACCTTTCCACATCCACATCTTGTTAACATTTCTGCTGCTACACTTCCAACACCTCCGACACCCACAATTAGAACAGAATATTCACGAATACGCTAACAACAAATGAGAATAAAATGTAGTGACAATTGTCATTGAATATTCCAGTCATCGTTTACTTCATAATTTTTCACAATGCCCATCCGTTGAAGTGCCATTAATCTACTGTAAGGATTTGAGTCAACAACTTCGGCTGACATTTTTTCTATACGAGCACGTGGTTCCATACTTGGCTGATGAGACATTGTTGGACAGTGTTTTCTGAAGAGAACGAGTAAATATGAAAAATACACGGAAGGCAGTAAATATTTTTCAAAAACAAAAATCGTTTTGCGTATCCGATTCCGGACCTTTATGAGACCAAAGAGAAAAAATTTTTGAATTCTGCTCTGTATTCACCGTGTGTGTCTTATACGACTCCTGCCTGAAAGAACGTGGATTCATAGAGCTCTATTCATTAGAGCGAAACACCAATTAGTTATGTTTGAGAAATGTCATCTCATCGAGATGAATGTACGGTCAGCAAGTTGAAATCTAAATAAAAAGTTTATTCAACTTTGTAATGGTTTTTTTTTTATTACAAAAACGATCTGTTTACAAATATGTTTAATAGAAAAAGCAAAAATAACAATTGCTTAAAAAAAACAGAAACAATGAGATAGAAGAACGAAGCTTATTTTGCTTGTTAACAACCAGAAATATCTTTTTTACTTTTTCTATGCCACCTCGTATCATTCGGATCAAATCCTCTTGATTCTGAACCGATAACGGCCCATTTCGGTGTTTCACTGACATAATCTAGAGATGTAAATAATTCCGTTTTATTTGAATCCAAATAACGCTGGATAAGTTCATGAAATTTTTCATAATTAATCCATGTATGCCAAATACCATTAATTTGAAACTGAAAATGAAAAAAGAAAATGATGTTTTAATTTTCTCTCAGACAAAGTTTTGAGATAATATATACTTTTTTATGTGCTAATAGGAGACAATTTGAATGTTCATGTTCACAAGCAATATCATACTGTGGTAGACGTTCACATAATAATTTAACAAATTCAATAACTTCATCATGCCATGGAACGTTTGCTAATGTTAAAGTACTCGCATTTGATTCACCACAATAAGTGACTCCCTAAATATACACAAATGAATAAAATCAAACATATTGAATTCTTCTGTCAACAATACATACTTTAACTTCAATGAAATCTGGATCACCTAATTCGACAAGATTTGCATATTGTTCAATTTGTTCAGTGTTATAACCTTTTACTAATGTTAAACGATAAACAGTTCGTTGACCCTGAAATTTCAAACAGAAGCTAGGTTAAAACAAAAATAATCTACAAAATTTCGTTTTATTAATTATTTTCTACGATACTTCAATATCACTCCCATTTGTTTTCTCTCATTTTTTTAGCAGTTAATGAGTATTTTAAACAAAGAGCACATACAACATGAATAAATGAGTCAATATATACACGTATATATATTAAATTTTGTAAAAGATGCTCATTCACTACAAAACTATCATATAGATAAAGTTATTTTTTCCATCTATTAATTCTTACTTTTAAAACAACTTTATTATTAAAATTTACGTACTTTTGATTTTAATGCTTTTAAACTAGCCAAATATCTTTCCCAAAAATCTTTAAACAATGGTCGATCAATTTTTTTCAATGTTTCTTTTGTTGATGCATCAACACTAACGTAGAGTTGTGTAACTGGTTCTAACGTCTCGATCTCTTTTGGAAATTGAGCATTTGTTACCAAAAATGTACTTATTTGATTTTTATGTAATTTCGATATTAATTCATTTATATGAGGATACATAATTGGTTCACCAACCAACGATAATGCACAATGACGAATTTTCATAGCTAAAAAATTATATAAAATAAAATGTACAAATAGAGTGAATCGACATTATTTACCTTCAGCATATCGTTCTGGTAACACACCGGGTACACCTCGAAATTCTTTAATCATTTTATAATGATTTTGAGTAGCGCCATTATATAACGTTTCAGCATCATCTGTTTTCCATTGCCATGATGTTCCAACAGGATTTGTATGATGTCTAGATTGAAAAATTTAAATTATAACAAATAGAAAATAATTTTATGATTTTCCTACCTCCAACAGAACACACATTTATTTGCGCATGCCAAACTTGGCGTTGTTTCCATACAACGATGACTTTCAATTCCATAAAATGTATGTTTATAACAACCGCCTCGACCACGTAACATTGACTAAACAAAACTTCAATGTCATGACTGCTTATATTAAGAAAAAGAGCTTCTTCACTCGGCTCGACAAGTCTTCTACTTTCTCACATATGTTAGAAGTGATTTTATACCTTTGTCCATCTACATATTTTAACTCCCGAATGACTACCAATTAATTTATAGCCTTGTTTTTCTAATGATTGTCGAATTAGTGGTGTTATCATTTCTTTTGTTCCATTTGATTCCGAAACAGTCTGAAACACAAAAAATAAAAATAAATTCCAATGTTTGATAAAAAAATTTCAGCAATAACAGAATTTCCATTTCCTACATTTTTTAATGGTGCTGTAGAAACATAATGACCCATATCTTCTAAATCCATAATATCTGCACTTGAATCTTTGCAGCCGCCAGCACCTTCATCATCACTTTCATATTGTTGTTCAGCCTTTAATCATATAAACCATACAATATAATATCATAGAATAAAAAAACTTTCTTTTCTTACTGAGCCGTCTGCGTCTTCTTTATCATTGTTACATTCGGCATTTTCTTCATTCGTTTTACAATCGCATGATTCAGGATTTTTACAGTGCACATCCTTTGTTCCTATTAACGTTGCAGGTGAATCACATTTATTTTGTAGAGTAGTCATCAAGGCATTTATCCACTTGGAATAATGACCTTCGAGACCTAAATTCGACATACGTGTATCAATACACACCTGATATAAATCAACACAAAGATTTTACAATCATACCTCCATATGGACTTTGAATCGTATTTTCATCAGCAAGCTCAGTTGATAAAATCTTTGTACTTCCTAGTTCATGTAAATACTCATCAAGATTTATTGCGATCTAAACATAGGAAACATACTATGCTAGATGTCAAACGTTAACTATAGAAACGAATTGAGACAAATGGAAGCATATACAAATCTATATTTTGTTCATAATTTACTTTGTTGAAATTTGTATCGTATAAACTATTTCCGCATCCAAATATGGAGTATTTTAACTTATTTAATTGATCTTTCGATACTCGAAAATCATATGCTGCTTCTTTTACATAAGAATAAAACCATTTTGCTGACAAAGGTGGTGTAACATCTTCGTATGTTGAAATAAATATCACCATTGTTTTTGAATGCTTTGCCTGGATACAAGAAGAACAAATATATTAGTTGATAGTTGTAAAACACTACATTTCAAGAGATCAATTACCTGGGTATTGAGAAAATCTTCTGGATCACTAATGTCTTTCATATCATAAATATTTGCTGACAGACCATTCTGTATAAGCTGCTCATAAGTTAGTTCGGCAAATTTCTAAATAGATATTCTTCTATTTGTAAAGAACAAGAACAAATAAAAAGTAAGTCTTACCTTTGATGCTCCTTTAACTGTTCCGTAAACAACTGAAATTGTATCGTTTTCAGTTTTATTTTCAGTCGATGCTTTTTCTACTATTTTCTTGCCGGTACTGAACTAAAATCAAAAAAAAAAGCGAAAGTGAAATCGAAAATGGAAAAGATTGCGTGTGTAATAGAATCGATATGTGAACTAGTTGGAAAAGTTTCGCAACAAATACAATTTCAGTCATCGCCGTTCTTTAAATAGACAAAGCAATGAATCTAATGACGGAATTTTTATCGTTTAATGCGAAATTCTATACCATAACCTGAACAAGTTGACGACAAAATACTTACAAATCGTTTAAAAATAGTCAGCACTGAAAATAATACAAATACAACCGAATAGAACGACAAGGTTGCATAATGCCAAGTTGACGAAAGACCTTCGGAAGTAGTTCCTAAAAGAAGTCACATGGAGATGACAGGATATAAAGTGACGAAAAATACAAACCAATAACACAATTGAATAATATTCCTGTCAATGCCGAACCGGCAGCAAGTACATATAAGTCAATCATCTAGAATGAATAGGTCAGTTATCGCTTAACAAAGATACAGGATAAATGCAACACAGCTAAGTACTCTACAACATCAAACCTATCCGAATAGTACTAGCTTTGCAAGTAAATCGGCAAAATTTAGTTCTGTTTAATTCTGTAGACTGTTTTAGTACATAGATTGTAATATACTAGAAAAAAAGTATAAGTCCTTTAAATTTCAAATCATACGAGGGTCTAGACTCTATCAGATGAATGAAAAGTCTATGTCACTGAATTTCTGTGAAAGTCTTTCATCATTCATCAATACAAACATTTTATGTTTTTTAATTTACAGAAGCTTTTTATTTTTTTCTCACTCTTAAGTGCTAACCAGTAAACGTTGACTGGTTCGTATGTCACCAATCAGATAATGATGTGAATAATTAAGGATAGGTGAATAGAAGAATGGCATTCAATAATTCGGTACCGATACCGACTTTTTATTTACTCAGTTATTTTGTCAGCTGGTACCTGAAGAAGTGTAGCATCACCGTTAAAAATTCTGCTTCAAAAATTCTGAGTTGAAGATTAAAAGCTTGCAAACAAAGGCCATTAGGTTCAAAGGTAAAACTGGTAGACATGTACAACTATGCAGTAGCCTCTTATTCATAGTTTACGTGGCTTATACAACACGCTAAAATTAAAAAACGGAAAACTCTAGCATCCGTCCGTACGAAGTGGTAGAGATTTAAAAAAATTAACATTTGTTTCGTTCTTTCGATATGATATATACGGTGGAGGAGTGCCGTGAAGGAATCAATATCTATCCATTGACGGCTAAATATCTTCGTTCGCAGGATGAGACAAGCTTAGAGCTATAATCAACGATTTTGAGGAGTCCAAAGGATCTTAAGGTGCTTTCTCCATGCTAGCTATGGATCAAAGAATAGACGTAGTGAAGTTGTCTCATTGCCAACTTTAGTATACCGTCTGACTTAGGCTCAATTTTTTATTAAATTTATAGTAAAACTTTTTTATCACTTCTTTGAACATTCACAAGTCACTATAAGAACATTTTTCACTGAATGCAATTGTCTGAATTTTAGATATTCAAAATGTCAACATCTCCACTCATTTCTGGTGATTATTCCTGTGATCCACGGCTTGTCGAGCTTTTATACACGTCCGATCCTTATGCTTTATCTACTCAATTATCTGATGATCAAATCCGTTTGTTATTACCATCCTTAACATGGTTAGCCATGCAAAAAATTCCAAAAAGTCATCGTATTCTTCAATCA
Organism: Didymodactylos carnosus; assembly: GCA_905250885.1. Taxonomy (NCBI): domain Eukaryota; kingdom Metazoa; phylum Rotifera; class Eurotatoria; order Philodinida; family Philodinidae; genus Didymodactylos; species Didymodactylos carnosus. The sequence continues at coordinate 14,786 of CAJNOQ010003202.1, read as the reverse complement.
GCTTATTTAGTTAAAATAATAAATCGTTTTAATCAGACAGATGATGTTATTCAATTACTCGACTGTAATTTTCAAGCAATCAGTCACGAATCAAAAAAATTACAACGAGCAAGATTAAAATCAAATAATCCATCGTCAATAGATACATCTGAATTTGGACAAGCAACAGTTCAAGAACGCTGTTTGATTGTAACAAGTTTATTATTAGTATCATCAAGTGGAACAAAAACGACAAAGTGTCCATATTGTAAAACAAACCAACAACAAGAGCAACAGCTATTTGATGATCAAACATACATGGAATACTTAGGTGAGTGAAAAATATAAACACGTCGTAAAACGTAAACGAAAATATATTAATCAGCCTATAGTACGCCATAAAAGTGATGTAACATCTGTAATAGAAATCATAATGGTTAGTATGGGTACGAAGTTTTAGTCGTTTTTGCTCCATGGATTTTTGAAATAAAATGCTGTCTTTGCTAGTTTTTCACCAAAATACAAATGTCTCTAAATTCTAAGAATATAATCTAGTTCTTCTTACATCAGAATGCAGCACTAAATGTCAACTGTCAATTGTGCAAATTTCAAGTATTGACTCTTATTGCTCAGCTTAAGAAATCCAATGAGAATTGATCACTTTCAGTTATAGATTTCGATAGAAGCTGTCGAACTCAGCCACATCATTCAATTGTTTTCTATCTATGTGATTAAAAAATTATAGTTACTTTACGATCGACGGTCACTTTTAATATTTTGGATTAAACCCCCGTCCACATTAGAAGCCCAGTGGGCTTCTATTATGTCCCGTAAGAAAGGAAAATTTTCTCAAAAAGTACCCGATGGAGGCAGAGGAAATTTTCAAAAAATTTCTTGCCAGACTGGGCTTCTAATGTGAGGGGGGGGGGAAGGGGTTAGTATTCCAAAAATAGTTATGTTTTTGATAATTCTAATACACCTTGAGGATTTTCTTCAAAGTTTGTACTGAATGAATACGAAGATCCATGATTCTATTTTTGAATAAGATTGATGTGTATATCATGATTGAGAAGATGATCGTTAGCTCCTCGCGCGAGGTGTACTACAGATGTTTCATTATTATCAATCCATATTTGATCGAAACTCTGACTCTTCTGAAACTTAATCTTAAAATTTTGTGTAAATAGTTTATAAATTATGTTTTTCAAGTTAAAAGAATGTTTTAAAACGAATTTTAATTCCTTGTTTGTTTTTGAATGACTCACATCACAATGTTAAAAATGACTGTCGTTCGTAAAATTAGTCGTTCAGTCTCTTTGAGAAGGACAATTGTATGTTTATAGACTACTGTATGTTCTTTCCACATCACTTTTATGTAAAATGGTCAATTTTTTTCTTAACAAGAGTCGATACTAGAAATCATTCAGTTTTATATTTTAATGTAAGAAAAAATTAATTATACTTCTTGGATCGCCCAATTTTTAAAAGTAAAAAAATGATTTCATTTCCGGATTTGTTTGCCACATTGATTAATCATTTTGTTTTACTAATTAAGGTGATTTAATGTGTATATTATTACTTGAATTATCATCATTATTCAAATTTGAGACATTTGTTCCACAATTATTGCACAGTAAATATGGCTACTATTATCTTTTCCGTCTTCTATTGAATATTCCTTCAATTAGTTTGACATTAATTGAAACAGTGGTTCGAACATCATCATCTCTATGTGGAACAGCAGCCACTGAAATAGATCATGCTCGATATCAATTAGTATTAACCTATGTTAAATTATATCCAAATTATAAAAATAGAATATTAAGATTATGTTTTCAACGAAAAACTCTATTACTTATTTTATTAGAATTATTTGATGAATCAACAGTGAATATTTTAACTAGTGTTCTAACAGATATTAAACATCGTCATTGGTTTAATAAATATATGAAACAACATAATCATCAAGAACTTATCAGAACATTATTAACTAAATTGTTTACATTCTATAAAAAACAAACAAATTTAGCACCAACAATATTAAAAATATGCGGCATTTTACATATTCATTGTGATGTCAAGTAAGAAGAGATATACTCGCCTCTCTCACTAATCTAGAATGAAGAAATGAAGTAAAATAATCATAATAGACTAATTATTTCTGTTTTTTTATTAAGATTTACACAGTCAGAATTATCTCAATTATTAATGATACTCACATCAATGTCAAACATAACGTTGGCACTATCATTTCTAATGATAGTACCAACATTAATTGAAAGTGTTGAACAAACAGTTATACAATGGTTAAAACATTCATTAGAAAAAGATGTATCAGAAAAATTATTAATGATTGGAATATTTTGTTCGGCAAATTATCTTGAGGTAGGTAGATTATTAAATGTCATTTAAAATGATTATTAATTTCATATATTTTCTAGCCTCTGAATGCCATAGTATCAAATACTCTTGGCTTTAATTGTGTTATTCGTCCGGGAACATTTACTCATTTACGTAATTTATTAACTCAAACAGTATTTACAACAGATATTCTAATTCAACGTTTTCCATTAATACCTGTAACAAAAAATTTGAGTACATCAAAACAGTCTTCTCATGCATTTTTACCTGCTCATTTTATTTGTCATCTACTCTCCTCTGGCTCTTGTAATTTACATCATGTCAATATGAATAAATGGATTTATGATCAAATTTTGTTATGTGTCGAACCTGTTCATCCAATCATGTTAACTCTTATAAATGAATATGTTCGTGCGTGTCTAAGACAAGATTATCCATGGCATTTAGATCCTATCTATTCGAAAGATATTGAAGATTTCTTTAATGATAATCCAAAAATAACATTAATAACAACAAAAACGTTGTTATTGCTCTATTTATTATCATACGATGAACAAGTTTTAAAAATAATACCAACATCGACAAATATTCAGCGTTATCCAAGAAAATTATTTGATCTTATTCCTATGCCATATTTAGCCATAAAATTGACAGATGAAAATTATAGTTCGATTGCACCACAATTAGGAAGGTAGATATGATAAGAAGTGATGAATGTGATGAATGTTTAAACATGAAATAATGCTGCTACATACGATGTTAGACAAACTTTTTCTAGCTTATAGAGTCAAACTTGTACCTACTAGAACAATTTTTTTCAACATTTCACCTTCAATTATGTCTTTAGATTGATGATGGAACAATTTCCGTATGTATTCTTGGCTGATCACGTACTTTATCTTGAAGCAGGTACTTCACTTTGAAAACTGAAAACTTTCAAATATCTTTGATTGTTAATTTGATTTTTTAGATCGTTTTCATCCACAAGATGACCAATTATTACTGGATGTATTGGCAAATACACTTGAAAATGGTATTAGCCGAAAACAAGCTGAACAATGGCGTCGATTATGGTTTAGAGCTTATGCTGTTAGCGGACAACAGTATGTTTTACTTATTTCATTGAAGCATGAACTTGTATTTCTTTTTCTTTTATCTAGATTAACATTAAAAACCGCTCGTGTTTTGTTGAAGAATTCATCTTTGACATACGATAGTTTATGTTCGGATCCAAATTGTCTTTTACGTTTTCCACATTCATTGTACAAGTATGACAACCTTAATATTTCTTCAACTTTATAATACACACATCATTGCTTGAGTCTTCTCACTCTCCTGTTACAAACACAAATTTTTTGTAAAAAGTTAATATTAAGATAAGCATATCCTTCCATTGGTCAAAATTCATACTGATTTTTGACCACATCCGCGGTTAACGCAAGGATTTATGAAAAAGTTTTAACAAAGTAGGTTTCACAAACTGTTTTATTTTACAATAATTTCTGCAGATGAAACTTTTTCAGTGATGTTAGTTTATATAAAAAACATTTCTCATTAAAATGAGGTGTTGATCCATGTTCGGGCAAATTTTATCTTTTATCATTTAAATATCAGATTAATGTTGTATACTCCTTTTTAGTTATTCTCCAATTATTCAAATAATATTATTTATTATGCGCGAATTATTAATTGCTAGTCGATATCAATTTGATCGATTTATCAATCTTAAGCAGCAACAGCAATCAGCAGGTAACAATGAAAGCAAGATTTATTTGTTTTATCATAAATTGCAGCTAAAATCATTTCTTAATTTAATTTAATTTTAAAAAATTAATAAAAAATAAAATAAAAAGAAATGAGTTTAGCTGCAATTTATGATAAAACAGAAACTTTTATTGTATAAGTCCTGCCATTAACAAAAGTTAAAAGATTTATTTGGTGTGCTTTTATCTGTCCGTCTATTTTTTTAGATTTGATTCGAATTAACGATCTTAAACCGGAACAATTAAAAGAATCGCTAATACATGCACAAGAAGGATTAGTTATACAAATATTGTTAGATGCTCTAGATGAATATGACAAGGTATTGTTAAATAATCTGCTCTATTGGGTGATATATCTCAAGTAAATGAGATTTTCTTGCTTGTCAAATGTAAACTTGTGTGTAATTCCGTTGAAGGATATTAATTTTTGTTGTTATTGTTTAGATAGCCTCTTCTGCCGCTTGTCGTGAACTACAAGGCGTTATATGTTCATTTATTCATCAAATGTTCATATCGAATCCCGTTTTAGCTAAACTTGTTCATCTACAGGTAACAAATCTTTGCTCTTGTCAATGTATATATCTATTCAATTTCTTATTTCGCTCAAGGGTTATGAATCACAATTAATAAAACCCATGATTTATAGTGTACCATCAGCGCATATATGTTTAGATTTTATACCACAAATGTTATCCAGTAACGATTTAAACAAACAGGTATGAATTAATGCTATGTTTGTTCTTTATAATTCAGTTTTATCTTTTTAGATATTTGCATTTGAACTAATTACTGAATTGGCACAATTTTATCCAATTAAACGTGCATTATTAGTGACTAAATTATCATTACAAGTTTATGCGACTTTACTACGAGGTATTTTATTGAGCAGAAAATGCTCAGTTAGTATACATTTTATAGTCTAAAAATACGAGTGCTTATCATTAAATATTTACATAGAACTTCAATTATCACTATATTAGATCAATATTTATTTATTTCAGTGTTGCCATTTGAATCTCGTATACGTTTCTTCTGTCGCACATATCGCTTTTTAACTAATCTGAGTTCAATATTTCCGCCATTAACACAATATTCAATATTTGTTCTTCAACAAGCAGCAAGAGCCTGTTCATTGGTATGTTAATTCATTTATCTTTTTGTATTTAACTTTTATAGTTTACTTTAATTCATTTAGCCACCATCTAGTTTACCTAAATTAACCTGGTCATCCGATGATTTATCTAGTCCAAGAAATATTGGTGTATGAATATTTGATTTTCTGTGTTTTCTGTTTACTAGTTTCAACAATTTCTCTGTTGATTGTACAAAATATAAAAAAATAATCAGAGTTTCATCTTGTTAATATTCAAAATAGAATGTTCTTGGATATCATTTTTTTTAAATAGTTTTTGATGAAAAAGAGAGAGACATCCACTTTTCTCGTTTTCTAGCCCAAATCTACACTTGCAAACTCATGGTAAAATTGAGTACAAAGAACCACTTTGAGGTTATGTACCTAAAGTATGTTTAGAAAATCGGATTACCTGTCAATATCGGTTCACAGTAATTTATATATTTTCAATATGTATTTATGTCCAATGTCCTCTACACAATCTCACAAACCTGATTCCTCGTATACTATGATTTGAGTGACAGCTCAGGTTTTCTGGAACCATTGGAATATGCGTTAATTAACCAGTCTTGCCAGCAAGTGTTATTATTTTAGCGTTTTTTTAGTTGTCTAAACACAGAGAATTCGTGTTTTGTCCTTAAATTTTCGAGCTATTCCGCTGAAGATTCACTTTTGCTAGGTTTTTAAACTTTCAGTTGAAAAAACAACGGGTATTTTCATGAAATGAAGACTGATTCGTAAACTGTGGCTTTGATTATTTTTGAGCTTACTTTACACAAAGAGATGACATTTTTAAATTTATTTTTAGCATGTCAAAGGATGATGTCTTTGAGTCTGTAGTTAAAGATTAAAGCTAAAATTGTTTAAAAGTTCTTATTTATTAAATCAGAAACTGCTTTAACATCTGCAATTTTTTGTATGTAACATTTGTACTATAGTACCTCATGTAGGACCACTGTTTTTCTATTTCGAAGAAGAGACGAAATGAAAGATGCGTTAAAACTATTTTAGACAAACATTGTACTCGATCATAGCTATGAAAGGATTACAGTGAATCACTGGAACTGGTCATAACTGTTTAAGAAAAAAATTTCAGCACAACTCAGACTCAATATGAGATATTCCATATGGTTAAAGTATTTCTAAGAGGCGTTTCGGTCAACGTATTAATAAGAAAACAATAAATGACATTGTGCATTCGTTGAACGATAGTATCATGCAGTTCATCTGAGAATGTTTTTTGTACAGTATGAGCGCTGGTGGACTGTGATTAGATTTAATCAAGTTAATCTGTAAATCAAAGATAACTTATATTTGATATTTTCTTACAAAATCATTTATTACACTTTCATATTTTATCATAACAAGAGCTAATTGGCTATAATACAGTGGTAAACGATTTTAGTAGTTTCCTAGCCGTTTGATAACCTTGTATGTTCTGATGGGCAATTATTAGCATTTGAATGATCATTGTAATATTGTTGTTATGCTCATATATCGGTCAAATGAGCTACGACAGAATTATATCAATTTGAAAGTACTCTGGAAAAAAAAAGAGAGGTATAATATGAAATTTGTAAGGTTCTGTGGAACTCCCGTATCAATCAGGTATGGGACGGATCTCCGAAACCTCATTAAGGGTTAGCAATCGAAGAGATTTCGTATGATACCCTTCAAGATTTTGATCATACTCTTCAAAGTTTCGTATTCGAACAGGTTTTATAATACACCTCTTGGAAGTATAGTAGTAGAAAACGTTTCGTACTATACCGCTCTTTGTGCTACTCTCGTATGAGAGGACGCCTTGTTTTCTATTTATTAGCACAATGTTCACGACAAGATAACGCCCGTTTAGTACTCGCTCCGTCTCTTGACTTTAGGAGCTTATATCTGCAGATCGCATGCGAACTAGAGATGTGCAGGGTAGATATTTCTGGAGCCCTGGCCCTACCCTGTAAACATTTTTGGTACCTTCCCCCTTCCATACCCTGTGACACCCGAGCCCTGGCTCTACCATACTCTGTGGGGTAGACTAGGGTAAGGATGTCCTGCACATCTCTAAGGCAAATCATCTTCCATGGTTTTTGGAGCAAAGACAATGCTCACGCCTCCCTTTGGTCAGCGTTCACTACGGGACTATCTGAAATACGTTGTGAATGTTTCTCTGATTTGAAGTGTAAGGTTCGTAATCTAATGAAGATTTGCACAGTTTTTTCGAGACCTTCCAAAGATACTCAGAAGCCTAAAATATTCTGAATTCAAGAAAATGCTCTCGCCTTCCTTCTGTCAGCGTTCGCAGCCAGGATAGGTAAGAAATGTTGGAAACTTTTCTGATTCCATGGAAAAAGCGCCCAATGTAATATAAAACTAAAACGTTTTCTGGACACCCTCTGAAGAACCTAAGTGGGCGGGAAGTATTTCTGATCGATTCGCTATAATAGACTATCTATATTCTGTAAGTTTTATTATCCGTAGATGATTTTTTTGATAATATTTTCTTTTACTCTATTTTGACAATCCATATTCACGCGTATTTTTATTAGGATTTGATTTTTTTCTCAAACAACAAGTTTTGTATATGAGTGGCTTTTCTTTGGCTACTTGTATTTTTTCGGTTGTTTTTATTGCTAGGCAATAGAAATAAATAAACTCAAGACAAATATACAAAAAGGAACTATATGAAATCCATACATAGAATCCGTACAAAACCTCTACAGATCCTTTTTTGAAAGCAGATATCGTACGAAACCTTATTCGTACAAAACCTAAAAAAGGTTTAGAAATGGTTTCAATTCTCGAAACCCTGTTTAAGTTTCGTACGACACCTTTTTTTTTTGAGAGTACTTCATATAAATAGTAATCTTCTTTCACAATAATTTCAGCTCTAGTTTTAAACTATTCATCAATTATTATTTGTTACGCAAAATAACAGATGGTATAGTGGCATTTAAATTTATAATACTACACAATAGGTATGCATCGACTAATAATCGATGTTATGGCATTCTGGAAAATCGTTTCAAATCGATTATGAAGTATCTCTTACAGCTACCGAGTGTCTCATTTGGTAGAAAAATGTTTGCTCTACAAAACTGAAACTTTAGAAAAGTTTTAATGTTATTTGTAATAGAAATATAGGCATTCAAAAATATGCAAAAAATAATCGATCATCTATTATTCTTTTGCGATTTTAGTGCGTTTTTGATTTATTATAGTTTCTATGCATATAACATTAAAACTTTTCTAAAGTTTCAGTTTTGTAGAGCAAACATTTCTCTACAAAATGAGACTGATGTCTTCTGTCTCAAACAAACTATGATTTACAAAAGATGATATAAATGATGACTCATTCGAATCATCTGACAATTAGTTGATGTTATCAACAGAATAAAAACTCTTTTATAGAAATTCCAAGTCGCTTATACCTCCTACATTTTACTCATCCAACAGTAATAAAGAAAACCGTTTCACTTTTTCACCAGTTAGAGCAAATTTCAAAACTAATAAAATAAAAATTTCAGTCTCCTAGTTCATACACTTTTAGCACTTTTCATTGCTTCATCTAGATGAAATTCTCGTTCGGTTTTAGTGATGATCACGCTCTGTAAGAAAGAAAAGAAAATGTTCGATTTATCTATAAGTTGCTCAATTAGTGTTCGAATTTTGGTTGAACTTTTTATTGTAGGTCTGGGAAACATATCTAGAGAGCGCCCTCCTAATTTTGTTAGTGTCTAGTTTTTCTAATGATTATAGAAGTTTCTTTAAAAGCTTCGAAACGTGGTAAACTACACAATGCTTGCTAAAATACATTTTATAAACTTTCTAACTGTCTAAAAACGATAAACTAAACAAATATTTTGGACCTAAAGACTGTAGCATACGTGCTCTTCATAACCAAAAGTATATGTGTATTTCATGTGGCAACATATGCCTGCAAAATGAGGGAAAAGTAAATAGCATTTGTACTTTAAAACTAGCTTTTTGTGTAAAAGCAGAAATGTTTTGATCAAATTGAGTTTATCTAGAAAGTATACGTAGTGCTCTGCTAGACATTATGATCGGATATAATCATTTCACTATGCCTGAAAGGGTCTATAATAAATGTTAAAAAGAAAAATATTAAACGACTAATATTAAAAATCAGTTAAATATTTTTCCACCTTATTTAAATATTAGTCCGTTCCATATTTTTCATTGTTTAAATATTTTTCTATCCGGTCCATCTCATTCTGAATAAAGGTATTAATGTTGTAATTTGAACGTATGAAGAAGGTACGAAGATGCGGAACGATACATTTTTTGCATCTTATTTAAATATTTTTCTGTCTGAATAAATCAATTTAATATTTTTCTATATGTTTAATAACAACTTTAATATTTTGTTTTTATTTTAAAAATAATTAAATATTTTTCTGTCTTACAACAAGAAAAATATTTAATTGATTTTAAATATCAGTCGTTTAATATTTTTCTTTTTAACATTTTTCGGTATACCCGACTGAAAACCACTGTAAAATCGAGATACGAGTGCAAAATCGGTTTTAGAGCATACTCTTAGATTGACGGGGAAAAACTTTTATATAAAAATAAGGCTCAAGATCTCCACTATACCAGAAAGATCTTAAAAAAATCAAGTTGCTCATGATGGGTCGGTCGGTAGACTCGAAAGCTCTATCTAGAGTGTTAAAATAAAATAATAATTTACGAAATATAAATGGATAATCAAACTGTAAGGAATAATATTATTGCTGCAATATTATTCCCTCCATACTGATCCATATACTTGTCTGAGTTTGATGCTCTGAAGTCTTTTTCGACACAAACGCGTAAACCAGTTTCTTCATCTATCATGGATTTTGCAATTAATATGGACGATTTTCAGAAACATCTGTAAAACTCAGAAATAAACGAAACGTATGTTGTGTCGGTCGCCTTGCATTTTGTGGCAATGTTTGTCATCCGAGAAAAACAAAAAAACCCAGTGAATCCATATTTTAGAGAAAGCTGCTGATTTCACGTTTTGCGAGCACAGTGGTAGTACATAAAATTCACAAGTGTTCCAGAATCTAACCAAATTACTTGAAAATTTGAGATTCTACTCAGTTTTTTTTCAAGTCTGCTTGTTTATGGAAAAAACGTTACAAATATGAAAAGAATTATGGATTTTCAGAGGAACTGCACATTCAAGTAGAGATTTCCTTTTCCCTCTGTCAACTGAACAAGTGAATGACACAACTCCCCTTGCAGGATTGATTCATATCGAAACAATCTACTTTCTTCTACATCTTTAGTATTTATTCGATATAGACCCTTCACACTCACAGCAAATAAACTCGTAAATTATCTGCTTATTGTCTTCAATTTGTTTAATGGAATCGTTCAGAAAGTTTCATTGTGATCTTATTATTATTATTAATATTATTCCCACTACAATAGCGAAACAGTGGACTAATAACATTGATATAACATATGAGGAAAAAAAAGGAAGGAATATGATCAGTATATTATCAGAAGTACGATGGAATTATAAATTGTTAACGAACTACATTGATCATTTTTAAAAGAAAATTCGTATGAATGATATAGACTCGAATGGAATGTAACATGCTATAATAATAATAGGTTCACGAATGACTAATATATTACATACATGCCACGATCACAGTCATGATTAAAATTAATTGTGGATAAAGTTACTCGCAATTAGCATTAATCATGATTAATGCTGTTGTGTGACAATAACGAGAGTATACTATGTTTAGAAGGGAGGATAATAATTATATACTCTTTATAGCTTTCATCTCAGAATATAATTAATTAATCAGTTGAAAATAGAGCTTATTCTTATATAAATTTGTCTCTCATTGATAAGAAAAAGGTGGTGACATTGGCATCATTTTTGTGATACAGTTTATTAAAAAATTAAAAAACATTTATATTCTTCTTGTTCCACACTCATTACAAAATTTCGCATATTCAGCATTCATGGCTCCACATTCATAGCACTGCTTCGATATTCTAGAAACAGATGAATAAGGCGATTGTTGTGGTTGTTGTCGTTGTTGTCGATAGGAAGTGCTACCACTATTGTAAGGATCTCCTCGAATGACAGCCGTTGGTCGTTGACGTGTTGTTTGTGCATAACTATTATTACCGCTATTTCTGTATCTTATTGGTGGCGCTGGTGCCACTGGACTTTTCAGTCGACGATTCATTACTTCTCGTGGATTCTCCGTGCTTCTTTGTCGAGCTCGAACGTTCAAACTAGTATTTTCTTGAGTACGACCTGTTCTCATCGTAACTGGCTGCTGTGGTTTTACATTTCTGCTGTAATTATTAGAATAATATGGATCGTCGCCATAGCCATATTCCTAAACAAGCAACTAATGTAAGAGACATTTCAAAAGGAAGACAACAAACATTTTTACTTCATTTTCATATTCTGTATGATTGTTCACCGGTGGTAGTCGTTGTTTGTCACTTTTATGCATGAAACTAAACAAACGTTTGAATCCCCATCCCTCTTGTTTCTTTTCAGCTATTGGATAATTCACAGGACTAAAAGTAATTAAAGATATTATTCTATGTCTTGTGTCCGCTTTTAACACTGTATTCTTACTCATTATACGATGTTGTATACTGATTTTGTCTAAGTAAGGTTGGAGCGGAATTGCTATGTTTATAGCCGTTTCCATAAATGTCATTTGTCGGAGGCACTTGAGAATATAATCCTAGCAAAAGATAAAAGCTATATGTAGTGCTTAACAGAGTGTCTAATAAAAGTTAGAATTATATGAAGATCTCTCTATATATTTGTGGTAACTAAAAAACAGTTGATAGTAGCCATACCTGAACTGTATGATTGTTGTCTTTGATTAGCAGGCAGGGGCGGTTTACGCTAAATAAGAAAATTGAATATAAAATATTTAGAGTAATAAATCAATACTTTACTCTGTCGAGCTGATGTTGTTGTTGATTTCGAATAGTTGATGGCGGTGGTAATTGTCGATGTTTCTTCTCATACTGTGCTTTACAACTGAAAATGAAATATATTATAGAAGTAACTGTGCAATGGAATATAATAAAAGCATGTAATTATTTACAATGGTGTATGTCTTTGAGCAGCATGCGGATTAAAATTTCGATTACAATAAGGACATTCAACATAATCTTTAAGAATAAGCAAACAGATATTTTATTTAAAGCAAGATAAAGTGAGAGCAACAGTGCTACGAAACATACATATTGAACATAAACAAACCTGATGGAACTTCACTCGGTATAAATTCTGGTAGTGGACCACCACTTTTAAGTGCTTGCGTTACTGAACGCGCTTCACGAATAGATTTAATTAACGAACGATGACGTTCACGCCAGTTTGGTTTTTTATATTTTGACTGAACAGGTGAAAAAAAACTTCTTTTTGAGCAAAATACAAATATGTTAGGTCAATACATACCTTTTCATCTTGTGGTCTGATTTCTCCTTTGTATATCTAAAAATACAGTATTTCAACAAAATTTTCAGGAGCCGTCATTCATCCAGTTGGTATTGGTATTACTTGCAGTGTCTTTCTGGTTGCTGCATAAGGAATATCAGAATCGGTAGCTCGCTGTTTTCCAGCATCAAATATTTTTCGTTTTTTTTGAATTTTGCGACATATTGCTTGATGTTTTTGCTAAATGAAAGAAAATAATGGTACAATTGCGTTTTTATTTTATAGAAGTTTTATCCTTCTAATTCAAATACCAGAGACTGGGAATTAAATTTCCTCTGACAGTTTGGACAAGGATATAATCGCAGTTTCTGATTTGGATATTCTTAAAAAACGAAGAGAAAAATGTGATTAGAGCCATGGTTCTATATACGCAGTCAAGCGTGTAATTAACGTCAGATACCTACCACTTTCATCATCCATAGTGTAACCGTGGAAAAAGCCTCTAAAGACTGAAAATGAGAGAAGATTATTGTCTCTGATAATATATAGACACCTACTACTTTATTAATTATAAAATGTATACTATTCGACGATAGTTAAGTTTTATATTTGATAATCAGAATTATGTTTTTCCGTCTTTTTAGGCAGAACTTAACTAAAAATACTATTATTTTCCCTCATTATATGCTAGAGGTCAGTGATTATCAATAATTCTTTCTTAGCAAATATTCAAAGTTATATCTTTTGCAGCAGGATATTAGATTTGGCTAACTCTGTTGGTGATGAATACGCGTACATGATTTGTTGTGGATCACAAGTTAATCTTTTATTTTATATTTTTGTCAACACCTTTTCTTTTCTACATTTATACTCTTCGCTACAGAAGTCAAGTTTGCACTTAAAGAAACGTCCGCATTAAAAACCGAAAATAGTAATATTATTAAGAACATGAAAATTGCATAAAAATACTTTTCTAGTTAGAGATAAAACAGTAATTTTTTTTATATTTCAAAATACAAGGCTAAATAAAGATAAGATGAATCGAGATAGATTCCGCTCTGTCTCGGAGCTAACCAGACACAAATAAAAAGAACTTCTGTGAGTATATCCGCGTTTAATTTGGAGTAATTAAAATTTCAATTAACTTGCTAAATCGCTTATAGGCAGACAAAATATCTTTTAAGATTTCTGTTGCTATTCTGGAAAATTCATACCAGGATAATATCGACGTTTTGGACAGATTTCTTTTACAATCCCAGTAAAAAGGCTGGATCAAATGCGGAGAATCTCTATCCCTTCAAAATCTCAGTTATTTTTTACTTCAAAACAGCCAGGGCATCATGTTGTATGGTTCCTAACGAAAGATTTTCATTCTGAGAAATAGCAAACTATAGACATGAACGTTTATTAGTTAGTGCACAAGAAATACCATTGACTACAGAACAGGCTTGTTCAATGATTACATCAAATTTTGTTTTTAAGCTGCAGCATGTTATTAGCATACAAAATTAGGTATATAGTCAAAATTTTTGCGTGACTTGTAGACATATGTAATCAATGGTCTTGATGGCAAATATCATAGAAGGACTGCTCATAAGTGTTTGGAAAATCAGATCTCTAGTCTCTAAATTTTTTTGGACATAATTCTATTTTGACCTTGCCAGTCTGTATAGGATGCAGAGTTACCTATGTGAAAAGATTTTCATGACTATCGATGAGTTTTGACAGAGTTATAAGTAACAGGTGTCCCGGAAAATAATGACGCGGTTTTAATTTGCAGTTATCTCTTTCAGTTTTTGAGCCAGCGACCTAATTCATAAGATGCGCCTTGAAATTTTCTACAAAATCATACCTAAACTATAATTTTAGAACTTCAATCAAGACAACTAATCCAATTAGATGAAAGTCTAAAAAATTGAAAACTTTCCAAACTCAAAATTTGACTTGAACTTTTTCTTCTGTTACTATTTGTGCTAAAAAGGTATCGTCCCGACTCGTCGACACTTTTTATTTTCCCGACTCGTCGACAAGTATGTATTTCTAATCAGTAGAATAAGATCAAAGAATAATACTTATTTATTAAATTAAAAATGAAAATGTACACAATTTAAAT
>CAJNOQ010003201.1:900-21047 GCA_905250885.1 Didymodactylos carnosus | reverse complement strand
AAAATATGGGACGGAAGAAAAATAAGATCAAAGGAAAGAAAAGTGAACGCAGTGTGTTTGATGTCTACAGCTGAATATAGCGTAATATACCGTGAAACCTCCAACGGAGCCACCGGATCCAAAAAATCTCGGGGGTCCCAACGAGATCTTTGCGCCGTACAACGTAACTCGTCGCGCTGATTCCGAATATGCAAAAATCTCGGTTGACGCATCTCTAGAAAAAAACCATCAAATTTTGATATGAGGAGGCTAAATTAACGTTAATTAGTACTAATTAGTCAACACCAGGAAGGAAAGAACAAAAATTCTTGCATATTTTCTCGTAATAAATATTCTTCACACATTTCTCTATCGATCTAGGCAAGAACCAAGCTTTTGTGATGAATGGAGAATGGACAGGAATTCTTTTAATAATAATCCGTTGTTCAAAAATTTAACAATATTTTTTAAGCAATTAATTTTTTTCTCACGACCAGATAATGTCAGTAAGCCGAAAAAACTTCAGGACATATACTTCGAAGTGTCCTCTACAAACTGGAAACGTTAGAGAAAAATCTAAATGGGGGAACCACCCCCTTAATCGTTGTCGAATGAATCCCAATTTTCCTTGATCACTGTCTTCTTGATATTGATCAGTTTTGAAATTATCAGCTACTGTTTTAAATTCAGTAAGTGCTTCAAAAGTAAATTTTAACGCAATTTTGAATGTTCTGACATTGTTTTGAAAAATACCCCACTATGGGACACTGTTTGAAGCCACTGTCAATATGAAAACTGAAAGATAGTGTTCCATAGTGGGACACTTTTCAAAGTATCCTATTCATCGCCCAAAAAAGTGTCCTGGGACATTATTTTAAGTTAATTCAAGCTCATCAACAATTTTAAGAACAACGGCTGAAAAATAAATGTTCAAAGATAAAATCAAATCCAACTGTCAATTGTTCGAAATTAGTAGGAAAAGACAGTGGTAGTTCCAAGCAGAAAATTTTTGATCTTTCCGAAGAATTTGCATTATATCGATCGTTAGCCAGTAAAGAAAATGGAAAATAAGTGAGTATTCATTTTCTATTCGATAATGTCTTTTACCTCAAGAGCGGTTTTTTATTTATTTTTTAGAACACCGAAAAGAGAACGGTAAAACTATTTATGTTTTAAGTTAATTGTTTAATCCCTTGCCATAGAATGACGTGATGCTCACGCTACGAACTTCTTTCTTCTGAGATGGTTTAGTATATATTTTTTCTGTCACAGAACTACTTAGCAGCTTTGATTTGCACATAGATAGATAGTTTGAGGTGCCTGTCATCCCATCCAGCCAAAACTAAATTTTCAAAGTTAGATTAAATGGTTATAAATTGCTCACAAGATAAGGGCTAAAACTATTTTTAGAAAATAAAAAAAAATTTGGCATCTAGAAGCCCTTTGGTGGAGGATTTGATTCTGTATCTGACGGTGTATTTTTCAGAATTTCGGAAAAAAATATCTAGGTCAGGAAAATAAAATTTAAGTTTTCACCACGAAGATTTGATTTTCATTTGCTTCTGAGTCCAGAAATCACTGTGAAAAACTGCGTCTAACGATGTATTTTTAAGCTTTGTTCAAATTTAAACAAAAATTCGAACCTTCTCATCCGAAAAGATTTTCACTTTGGGTATCTTGAATAGGGAAAATAATACTATGTCAAGGGGTTAATCGAACTTCATTCAAAGTTCGCAATATATTCAGCATATAGGCAGTTCGATCTCCTTGATCGAGGAGCCAGTTTTATCATTAGAACACGCTTCTTTAATGAACACTGAACTTTTTAAAAAACCTCTTCAATTCCTGTAAACTTTCAAAGGTTAAAAAAGTTGGAAAGAACGTGTCTGGGAAATTCAAACATCTCACCATATATGTAAGTTGACACGGGCAACAAAGTGATGTAAAAAACTAGGGTGGGTCCGCCACCCTTAAGAAAGGAAAAGAACTTTCGATAGAAGGTTTCATTAAGAGCATATTCCTCATTTATCAATTCCAAGAAAAGACGTTTCTAGTGAACTTTAAAGATTGTGTTGGATGTTAGTATACTCCTCGACGAGCTCATTCGAGTGGCTATATAGGACTTTTATCTGGAGAACTTGTAGGTGTATTTGTTTGTTTTCACATTGGCACACTGATGTCATACATATTTAACGTTTCTTTTACGGTCCCCCTGCCTCAGAAATGGTGATTTTCGATCAAAAATTCGGTTTTGAAGATATGCACATGGAAAGATAGCCTAAAGTGTCTACTTTCAGAATCTGTATCGCTTTTGGTTACAAAAGTAATTTTCCGCGGGTTTTGAGTAAGTTTTGTAGAAGCCTCGAAAAACTGGTTCTTTCCCGGATACTTATGCAATCAAATCTTTTCTAAACGCACAGATTTGTAGAGCAGACTTTTCTGATCAAAATAAGACCTTGCACAACTCTGTATGACCTTGCATCAAAAAGGTACAAGCATTTTCCTACAAGTCCTAAAATTGAGCATTTTATACAGCGTTTTCTCTATATAAGAGTTATACGTGCAGTATTTCCCGAGATTTTTAATAGCGGTTTGTCGTAGTGACTTCATTCTTGTTTTGTTTAAAGGAGGAAAAGAAACTACCTGGAGTGACTGGCGCCGTTTTTTGAATTAGGTCTTAGACATGGAGACAAAAAGATTTTTTCATTCCCGTAACTTACTAAACCTAACATTGATGGAAATTTTGACCAGAATTGGATGTAGGGTGTCGGAGATAATTTCTGAGGGGGATCCTTGAGGGGTGTGATAAAAGCTCTTTTCCATGAAAGGTGAAATATGCAAACTTTTTGTAAACGAGGTATGTTTATAATATTCATTTTTGTTCCTGCATATTTGTACACAGGTAAAGGCTTTTTTTGCGTAACGGTTATTAATTTGCATCTTGAGAGACTGATGTCATGATTATGTAGCATTTTTTTAATTTTTTTATTTATCCGCGAAGAAGAAAGACAAACATTGGCAGAAATGAAAAAAGAGTCAGACTTCCTCCATTCTGCATGACACATGCTCAAATGCCGCTCTAATCATAACTTTATTGGAGGAACGAGAGGGTTCACGTTGATGTGCGGAAGATTCCTTTGAATCTGAACCGTTTTTCCATTGAGAACTAACTTCTTCAGCACATTGAATTCGATGGTTTCGCTCAGAGCATCTTCCTCATTGATCAATATGAGAGAAACAAAATGTGGCACTAGATTAATAGAGAGAAATGTCTCTAAAACTGTTGTGTGTGTTAGAAAAACTGCATGCGATAGTTTCAGAACACAATTTTTTAAGAGCAAACATTTTTAGTTCTATTTTGGTTCTATTATTAACGAATATGACACACATATGAGATATATGCAGTACAAAAAAGCTTATACATTTCTTCTATTTATTCATTTAACTCTTTCGGGACCGGTGACGTTTTAGAACGTCATTGAAATATCACGTGATCTGACGCGTCAGAATTCGAATTTTTTCCGTGTCTCTTGGAAGTATACATTGCGTCTGCTTTTTTTACACTTTCGTGCTTCATCAGTTTCATTCTAGATATGGCTAGAGGGTCAGATGAATCTGGAAAAAATAAATCATTTTTGAAAAGTTGAAAAATTTGTAATTTTTGCTCAAAATAAGTTGACTCTGAAAGGGTTAATCCTACCCTTCCAGTGATTATTCAAGAAATGAAGGTCAACGTTTGGAAGTTTTGACGTATAGCTAGCTATTGAGAACTTTGAATAGGAATTATTTGACTTACAACGTAAGCATACCGACGACCGCTTCATACGGATGAAAGATTCTGTACTGTTAGGCGAATGACCATCAATCCATATTTACAATTCAGAAGATGAATTGTTTTATATACGATGATAAATGGAATTCATGTTGGTGAGTATGCAGGAGTGGATACATGGTGTTCTGAATCGAACGACGTTAAACGCACATTTCAAAATATCAAGTCTGCTAATGCACCCTTGGAGCTTGTGTTTACATTCGATATTATTTTGAAGATGTTAGTGTTTTGTGTGCAAACAAAACTGGAGATTGATCAGAAAAGACGGCAAAATAGCGAAACAATATGGAATGATCGGCACATATAATTGAAATGATTTAACCTCTAGTAAAAATTATAGCCACTTCTTAAAAATATTTTACTTAGATATTATAAGATCTTATTTTTTAAGATTTTGATTCAGATCTGAATAATATTTGATGATTCCTCTTCATTCTTCCTTTTCGGCTGTTCTATTAAATGCTATGTAAACGAAACCTTTTTCAAATGCAACCAAACAAGGTTTGTTTCTTTTATCTGTATATTCCAAATGACAAACACAGCGCTATTTCTGTAGAAAAATCTAAAATATTTCTTATGTGAAATGAAGTGGAATGAAGATTGAGAAAAGCGATTTTGCAATTGCTTACAATAATGGTGTTATGGATTACTTTTAGCATAATCATGAAAACCTATTATTTGATTGTCAATACTTGAAGTAACTTGTCCAATTGAAACCTCTATTATACATATATAAAACAGAAAAGATTATGAATAGGAAGTTGTAGTCGATTTAAACTTTCAAGTGTTCAGTCTACTCATATTTTTTCTTGGAAATAACTATAATTACATTCGATTTAAGCGTCATATACCATTAACCATGTATTGCCCTTTTAATGTTTTGTATAAAAACAGAATTTTGTGATGATAAGTGCAGAAGAAAAACGCAATGTTATGCAAAGCATCATTCAACTGAAGGAAATGACATCATTTGAGACATTTTCGTTTCTGAATGTGACTTTCTGATCAAGTAAGAAAAACATTTAAAGGTTGACAAGCAATAAAATTTGTTTATTACATATTCAACTTAGAAAGAAAACACAGGTAAAGAATGAAAAAATTTCTCATATGACATTGAGTGACTCAACTTACCATAGGAAATAAAACAGCGAACTGCTGATATTTTGTCTTCTAAAAGCGAATAATAAAAAAAGATCGTTTACTAGACTGGTGTTTAATGTAGAAATTCGTAGAACATAGTACGTGCTTTTCTGTCTTCCTACAAACATTGTCGCTTCTGCAGTAATCGATATATTACTAAAGCTTTTTGACTTGAGTATTTTATCATTCTCTTACATGGAATGAATTCTATTAAACTTCTGACCAGAGAACTACCTGAAGTATCGAACGGTTTTCTTTTTGAAGCATACTGAATTGAATGTAAACTTTGATGGTGATGACAAAGATACCAAGAGTCTCGTATCTCAGTAAAAAATCATTCGTTCTTTCAGATAAGTTTTTCAGACGGGCAGTTTTTAATTGGTGCATTGCATTTTGTTACCAATTCAGTTTTAAGAGCCCATTTCTAGAAACCAGTAACTTTTATGCCTGCTTATCTCCAACTTAGAGTTTTGTATAACGAAAAATCTGACCGTCGTTATACCCCTTTCATACACTGGTCACACGAACTTGATCTCTGCGGACGAACTGCACAAATCAACTTCGTCGTTCTTTCCTATATTTTGCACGATGATTGAAGTTGTGCAATGACCCGATGTTATCCTTCAATGTATATTTTTTTGTTTTGGTTTAAAGCTCAAACCAAAAGAGTCGTTTTTATGGAATTTCCTGCCCCCGCCCCCTAAGATCATTTGGTTTCATCTGTTTTCAATTTTCATTTCGATGTTGGATTAAGAAAGTTTTACAAAATCTTTTACAAGCTTTGTCATTTTTTTTTAGATTCAAAAGTTAGCGAAGGTGCTTGGAAGACAAATGCGTAAGAAAAACAAAAGTGTTAAGATTACTGAGTCTAATGGTGTGTCTGGTAATGGACATGTTCACGATCAGAAATCCTATGTATCGAACAGTAATCCAGTTGTGCGACAATTAAGAATGTTAGAAATTGTAAGTATAAGAAAAATTCCCTATGACATTCTTTTGTCTTTAACGTTTGCTTTAGTATAAATTTGCTGATTCGATTGATGTTTTAATCATGACACTAGGCACAGCAGCAGCGCTGGCATCGGGTGCATGTTTTCCACTGTTATTACTTGTCTATCAGAATGTGACCGATGCATTGGTTAACTATGGAAAATTACAGCAAATAGCTGACTACGGTCTGCAAAATTTAACTAACGTGTCTTGCGAAAATGGAGGGTAAGAGTTCTTCAAGTCAGCATTTTCGTATCAAACATCCAGTTTATATTTGATCAGGTTTGCTTTACCAGATACTACTACAAGTCCAATAGATGCCATTCAGAATGTGGTGAAATGGTATATTGTGTTGGGATTTTTAAGTATTCTATTTTATACGATTGCTTTCTCATGTTATATGGTATCTGCTGAAAGACAAATTAGACGAATACGGTTTGAACTTAAATTTATTCGAAAATATACGGTTAACCACCAATATCGGTCTATTTAGATTTCTTTTGTTTCGAAATATATTGCACCAAGAAATGGCTTGGTTCGATGTGTGTGGAAAGGGAAAATTGGGTAATATGTTAACAGATGATCTGGTTAAAGTGAATGAAGGAATTGGTGATAAAGTTGCCGACTTTCTGTCATTGATAGCAAGAATGGTTGGTTGTTTAATATTCGCACTGATTAAAGGATGGAAACTGACATTAGTAATTCTTGCCGTGGCGCCTCTTGTCATAGTAGCGTTTAATCTGACTATACAGGTATTGATATCTATTGAGGGCTACTGGAAGAAAACGCATTTGCTTCTTTTAGTTAACTATTAAATACAATATAAAGCAAATAGAAGCATATTCAACAGCAAATGGGATCGCTCAGGAAGTATTCACAGCCATTCGTACCGTTACAGCATTCAATGGACAAAAGAAAGAACAAACAAGGTTCTCCGATTTGCTACGTATCTTGAAACATCACTTAGCTTCGTTCCTTTTGTAGATATGCCGAAAGTTTACAAAAAGTACCATTAATTGGCATTAGGAAAGGAGTTATAATTGGTTTCTGTCAAGTATTTTCGAATTTGGCTATTGGAATTGTCTTTACGGCTGCTCTTTGGTACGGACAGTACCTAATTAAAACTGAATGTCGAGCTTATTCTGCTGGTATTCTCGTCGTCGTATGTATAGCCCTATAATCTCTGTTGTGCATAATAGGCATAAGAAAAATTTTAGATATTTATCGCTTGTTTGAATACAACATGGTGTCTCAGTCAGATTGTACCCAGTTTAGAAAAATTTGCTGAAGCAACAGCGTCAGGCAGTTTTATTTTTGAAATCGTAGCACGAGTATGTTTATGCATAAATAAAGCGTTTGTTTTCACTGTAGTTTTTGTTTGCGTAGAAATCAAAAATTGATTCATCGAAAGAAAAAGAAGGAGAAATACCGAGCACTTTGATCGGCGATATCGAGTTTAGGAATGTTTATTTTACTTATCCTGCACGAGAAGACCAAACGGTTAGTTCTTTCACGTATTATAACAGTGATTCAATTAAACGAAAAACATGTGTCAATAATAGGTTCTCCACGGTCTCAACATGAAAATTCCACACGGGAAAACTGTCGCTTTGGTTGGTTACTCAGGCTCGGGAAGTAAGAATTCAAAATAATTCAAAAGATAGCTTAATACAAATCTTAAGTTAAGATTTTAAGATTTGTAACAGTTCCAGCTCATAAGTTCAGCTCATTTGAGCGAAAGAACTGTTGAACAGTTCTTTTGAAAGGAGCTGATATGTTCGAAGAGTTCTCTTGAAAGGGGCTGATATGTTTGAACAGCTCTTTGGAAGGAACTGATATGTTTGAACAGCTCTTTTGGAATTTTAAAAATTGAAATTGTTTGAAATTTTTTCAACGACTACTGATAAAGCTTTCACGCTGAAGCAAGAGCCTGCTCAACCCGAAGCACTGAAGAAGAACGGTCATACATTTGCATCATTCTGGAGAAAACATTCAACTTTACTTCCAATATTGAACCAGATGGCACGTCGATTCGGTCCTATACCCGCAACCTCAGTCCCCAATGAGAGCGCATTCTCAATCGCAAGCTATGTTGCTCGAAAAACACGGTCTTCTCTCTCAGCTAAAAACTTGAAATATTCAATGTTCCTATACGATAAACTTTAATCTTTTCTTTAGTCTGCTTTTCTTACAAAGATCATACTTCTTTTATTTTACTTTTTAACCATACTTATCTGAGGAATAAAAAATTGACCATTTTACATGCTTCTATTTATGATTGCAGGACTTCGCTGATATGAACGTCTAATGAACATTCGGCACGTTTAAACTTTGTCTAGACGACTAGTGAGTCGAACATATCAGCTCCTTTCAAAAGAACTTTTCAACAGTTCCTATGATAGGAGTTGATATGGAACTGTCATACCCCTAATCTTAACAATAAGGATGCCTAAATCAGATATATCTGTCTATCTAAAGATACTTTCTCTTATCACTGAAAAAAATAAGATACCCCTCTGACGTATTGAAGTTTTGACAATGAGGATAAAAAATTCATCATTTATCTTGAAAACTAAACCTATTTCTTCTTGATCACTCAAACTTATATGAGCCTCAGTTGAATAATTAAAAGAACTATGTGAATATTATTCCGTATAATATTTCCGTTACCCTATAAGCGACATGGCCTAGTCTGCTTTTGAAATGTATAAAAAATACTTGGGAACTAATCAACAGTGTCTGTAGGATAAACTATTTCTCACACTAATAAAAATTTGTGTTCGTCCGTTCTTTGGAGCGCATGGTGAAGCACACGAATGTGTTCTTTGAAAACTGAAGAACAGAATATATGTTCTTCAGCCTGATTTCACGTTTTTGTTCTTTAGCAGAGTTTTTGTTCTTCAAAAAATTAGTTCTTCGTTATTATAAAGAACAAAAAACGAATTCTTGTTCTTAAGAAAACATAATTTTTGTTTCCCAGCTTTCTGAAGAACGTAAATCATATTCTTGTTCTTTAGAGAACGTAGTTTTTGTTCTTCAAAGAACAAGAATCCACAGTCCATTAAAATATTCGTTTATGAAAATGCGTGTATCGGCGCAAATTGAGGAGAGGCCACGAATGCGATCAAATGGTAATAACGACTGTCTTCTACAAACATAAAACAATAAACAAACAAACTTTTTTTTGAGAGCTGCATGATTGTCCTCAGTTTTTGTTGAAATCTTTTCTGTCAAATCATTGATTTTTGGATGATTCTTCTTTCAGATTCTGTTCTATCGTAGTTTTATCTGTTTGTTTTCATTTGTGCTAAAGAAGGCATTTAGAAGTAACGAGGAGTTCTAGACTGTGAGGTGTAATTATGTTGTTTTAGTCTTCCAGTTTGATCTTCTGGCTTTGCCAATTAGCTATTTAGACTATAAGAGAGAGTTCTGAGATTTCTTTTTTTCGTGTGTGTTATCTAGCTACCATTATTCTTAATTCTCCATGCTTGTTCGTCTGGCAGTTATGGCATTGTGGTTTCTGCCTATTTTTATTATTTTCTCAACCATGTAGTTGAGTTGAGCTGTGGTTGATTACTTTATCGAAGATTAGATTTTCTAAGTGGTACTAGCTAGCTCAACCCTCTCTAATCTGATACATGCTGCTATATTAACGGTTGTTTCATTCATTTACACATTCTTCTTGTATGCTGCTCACCAAGTGAGCTGTTCTTTTTTACTCTTTCTGACATTATTTTCTCGTTTATGCTACATTACGTTTAACTAAACGTATTTTTCTGTTCTTTTGCGAGAAACTTTTCTTACTTTATACATCGCCTTTCTGTTTATTAATGCAACTCACTAATAATTTCATTGCATTTCAACTCACTAATATACCAACAAACTCACCTAAATCTTCTAGGACAGTAGCTCTATATATGAAAAGAAAGCTACCTTCTTAAAGTAAATGGAACCATGAGGATCTGAGTTCTTCAGTCGATATGTCTAAAACAGATATAAAACAAAAAAAATTTTGTTCTCTAAAGAACAAAAACTATATTCTTCAATTTTTTGGTAGTTCTTAAAAAATGAGTTCTTCAGAGAACAATTTGTCCCCTATAGAGATCATAAATCTGAAGATCAACTCTTTTGTTCTTCAGAAAGTGTGATCTTCATCATTTGTGTTCTTCAGAGGACACAAAACTTGTTCTTCAGTTTTTTTGGAAGTTCTTGAAAAGCATGTTCT
Organism: Didymodactylos carnosus; assembly: GCA_905250885.1. NCBI lineage: Eukaryota > Metazoa > Rotifera > Eurotatoria > Philodinida > Philodinidae > Didymodactylos > Didymodactylos carnosus. Next base: position 10,881 of record CAJNOQ010003201.1, on the reverse strand, counting down.
CTGAAGAACAAGTCCCCTATAGAGATAAAAAGCTCAAACAACAACCATTTTGTTCTTCAGAAAACTGAAGTTTCTTGTTCTGTAAATCTTTGGAAAACACAATTATGATCTCTATAGGGGACAAATGAAGATCATTTTTTTTGTTTTTTGAAGAACACAGATTTTTTCCTATAGGAAAAAATATCGATATCGACAAGAGAAACTATGCAGAACAACTCGAGCTTTGATCGTACAAACGAAGAACTAAAGATCTTAAAGGCCCTCCTCCCTCAGAAATTATCCCCAACACCGTACATCCGATCTCGACAAAATTTTCCAGAAATGTTAGGCATTATGAGTTACAGGAATGAAAATTTTGTTTTTTCTACAAGTCTTCCCATGTTTAGGAGTTTCCCAGAGATCGAGGTCCAAAAAGGATCCCGAAGTATTTCTTAAGATTTTTTAGTATACTTCAAGCTAGAGAGTTCGGGTTTGTTTTATTTTAAAATAGACACCTAACTACATGGGCTAACCGGCGCTGATTTTACAATTAAGCCTGTGCTTGTTGTGTAGACAATTAACAACCTCAGAAACGTGGAAAACGCTTCCTGGTTTTCTAGAAATCCTCAGTTTTACGTCTAATTGAAAAATCGGCACCAGTCAGCTCATGTAGTTAAGTGTCTAGTTTAAAATAAAACAATCCCAAACTCCCTAGCTTTGAGTACACTAAAAAAAACTTGTGAAATACCTCAGGTGTAACTCCTATGTAGAGAAACTCTGTATTAAACGTTGTATAAAATGCTCATTTTAAGACTTGTAGAAAAATGCCTGTAATATTTTTATGCAAATGATACAGAGTTGTGTGAGATCTTATTTTGATCAGAAAAGTTTTCTCTACAATCTTACGCGCTCGGAACAAATTTAATTATATTAATATCCAGAAAAAAACTATTATTTGTAGACCTGGTTTTTTCGACGCTTCCAGAAAACTTGCTCGAAAGCCGCGAAAAATCATCCGAAATCATCATAGCAAGAGGTTTTTTCTTTTTTGTTTTGCAGAAACTACAACTCTGGCACTGATTCCACGCTTGTATGACCCTAACTTCAGCAAGAACGATCAAAAAAGTAAAGAATATGGACCAAGCTGTGGTGAGGTACATCAAGCGATGAAAAAATATCCGTTATTTGATCTAATTTGGGTATTTGTTTAGATTTATTTAGATAATCGTGACATCCGTAATCTTAATATCGAATGGTTAAGATCGCAAATAGGATATGTCGGTCAGGAACCGATTCTATTTGCCGGATCGATTCAAGAAAACATACGCTTGGGAAAACCAGACGCAACAAATGAAGAAATTCAAGCAGCGGCTAAAATGGCAAATGCGCACGACTTTATTACGAAACTGGCTGATGTAAATTCATACTTAAACAGATTATTACACATTCTATATTCGTTTCGTTTAGGGGTACAATACTGAATCGAAAGGGCGTCTTAGCGGTGGACAGAAACAACGTATCGCTATTGCTAGAGCAATTATATCAGATCCTCGTATTTTATTACTTGATGAAGCTACTTCTGCTTTAGGTAAAGACTTATATTGTGCATAAACATTTGTAGGATGATTCGTGTTGTAGATAGTCGAAGTGAAAAGGTCGTACAAGATGCATTGGATAAAGCAAAAGAAGGTCGTACAACTGTCGTGATCGCGCACCGATTAACAACAATTAGAGATGCTGATATTATATTTATGTTCGATCAGGGGAAAATAGTTGAACAGGGTACACACAATGAACTCGTACGACAAGAAGGCTTGTATTATCAATTGGCAAGCCAAAAAGCAGCTGAAGAAGAAGAACAGCCCGAAAACGAACAAACTGAAACCATAAGTAACTGTTCTTCCCCACTCGTTTGTATAAGACTAGGTTTTTCTCGTTCAAATAGATCGAGAGGCAAATTTAACCCCTCGTCGTATGTCATCGATTGAACTTGAAGAAAATGATGAAGATGAAAATCTAAACAATGTAGTCGTTCAAGAATCATCTGTAAGCGAAGCACCTCGTGCTTTTTTCCGACGGCCGTTTTCTTATAAACTGTTAAAACTCAATTCCCCAGAAAAGTGGTATTTATTAACTGGTTCGATTTGTGCTCTCTTATTTGGTGCTGTTGAGCCGGCTGTCGGTCTGGTTTATTCCGTTGTCTACGGGCTTTTAGCAAATTCAAACTTGGAAGAGCAGTCAACTCAAACAAGAAATTTATCACTGAGTATCTTTGGCATTTATGTGTGTGCCGGTGTGTTACAATTCCTCAGTACGGTGACATTTACAAAAGCGGGTGAAGAATTGACAATGAGAATGAGACTGATGACATTTGCAGCAATACTAAGGAAAGAAATGGGATGGTTTGATAAAGATTCGAATAGTGTTGGATCGTTGATCACACGTTTATCAAGTGACACAAGTGCATTAAAAGGTTTGACTGGAGTACGCCTTGGAGTTTTATTACAATCACTGGGTGCAGTCATAGCAGCATTTGTTATCGCATTTCAAGCAGGATGGAAATTAACGTTTGTAGTACTCTGTTTTACACCATTGCTGATTTTATCGGGTTATCTGCAAGGGCGAACGCAAACAAGAGCTGGTCATTCAAAAACAGCGAAATCATTTGCCGAAGAAGGTGGCAGGGTCAGTTTCATCTTAATATTTTGAATCAAACCTCAGTTTGTTTTTCTTTGCTTAGTATGCCGTTGAAGCTATCCAAGGTATTCGTACTGTGGCAACGTTAAATAGGCAAAAATTTTTTATTAAAAAATATGAAGATAACTTCAATAATGATTTCAGGTAAACATCCTTACATCTGTAATCAATTATTTAACAAAGTGTTCATGAGGGAATTGAGCATTGGCCAGCGGTTGCATGATAGCTAAAAATAGATTTCGTTAGCTCGATGGATATTGAAATACGACTGTTTAACAATCGTGGGTAACTTTTTAGATTCGAGGTTCTTTCCGAAACAAATTAATAACTAAGGCTAGGAACATTATTTTAACATACAAACTGCAGCATATACGCATATTCAGCAGCGTCTGCATATTATTTGCCCAAAGTTTCAGGGTTAACTATTGTGTGATTCAAGAAATCCATTGAGAATGAGCACGGACTATGCTCATTAATTTTGATTATATATACGTACTACAGTGAAAGCGTCGTAATTCAGTGTGGTAAAACTTTCTCACAACGTTTCATCAACTCACTTCTTGAATCATACAATAGTTAACCCTGAAACTTTGGACGAATAATCGGCAGACGTTGCTAAATATGTCCTGCAGTTTGTAAGTCAAAATAATGTTCTTAGCCTTAGTTATTAATTTGTTTCGAAAAGGACTTCGAATTAAAAAGTTACCCACGATCGTGAAACGTAGTTCTATGTCAGTATCCACAGAGTTAGTGAAAGAAAGGTATTTCATAGATAGATGAGAGTCGTGGCTACATTTTAGTTCAAAAAATAAATCTTTCTTCGATCAGAAGTTATTAACATTTCACCAAAAATCATGAACATTTATATTTCATGAGCCATCTAGTCAAAGAGTTCTATACTAGCAGGAGGGTCAGCATATAACTAGGCTTATATTCACACAACATTTTTAAGTCACTCGCCATTCTGTTATTTGAGATCAGGTTCTACTTTGGATCGCCACTGTATATATCTTAAAGTAAAACGCCAACTTTTTCGTACCTTAACAGAACGTAGGTGATATACTTCATTAGACATTGTTTTTAGACAAAACCTTTGGAAAATACAACTTCAAGCGTTAGGCAAAGCTATTGCCAATTCATGGCTGTACTTTATCCATGTCACAGCTTTCAGTTATGGAGCCACATTGGTGGAAAGGCATGAAATGATGTTTTCAGAAGTATTTCGGTAAGCAGTCTCAAAAATGACTGCAGAAGTTACGTACATACATTCTTTTGCAGTGTGTTTATTGTTATTAATTTTGCTTCGATGAGTGTCGGACGATCGACATCAGCAATGCCCGCTTATGCTAAAGCAAAAGCAGCAGCCTTGAGAATTATGCAACTAAAAAATCACAGATCGGAAATCGATCCTGATGATGGAAGCGGTCTCAAGCCGGTATGTATTTCATTATCATTGGAAGAATCGTGTTCTGCAGATACGTTGTTACTGTATTATTAATAGACCAAAGTTAATGGTTGTATTGAATTCCGTAATGTCGATTTTGAATATCCGGCTCGAAGAAAGATACAGATTTTGAAAAATTTCAGTCTTATTTGTCCCCAAAATCAGACAACTGCACTCGTAGGCTCTTCCGGATCAGGGTAAGCCATTTATCAAACAATCTATTATATGCATCTTTTCGATTGAATTGTTTTGTTTTTAGAAAGAGTACAGCCATTGCTCTACTGTTAAGATTTTACGATCCATCCAAAGGAGAAGTTTACCTGGATGGCTATAAGTTGAAATCATTGAATGTTCAATGGTTACGTTCGGTTATTGGTTTTGTACAGCAAGAACCGTTGCTATTTGGAGGAACGGTCCGAGAAAACATTGCCTATGGGGATAATAGTCGAGAAGTGCCATTTGAAGAAATCCAAGAGGCAGCCAAAAGGGCGAATATTCATTCAAGAATATTAAAGCTACCAAAGGTACTTTACTTAGCTCTGAATGAAATTTTAAAGGCAACCTTTTCTTTTTTGCTAGGGTTATGACACACCCTGTGGTACTACAGGTGATACACAATTAGCCGGTGGTGAAAAGCAGAGAGTTGCTATTGCTCGTGCCCTCGTCGGAAACCGGAAAATCTTGCTGTTAGATGAAGCAACTTCAGCTTTAGACAATCGTTCTCAACAGGTAAGCATGTTATAAATAAGAATATTTTTGTTAGGTGTATGTTTTATAGATTGTTCAAGAAGCAATAGATGAAGCTCGAGCAGATCGCACCTGTGTAACCATCGCTCATCGTTTAACCGCCATACAAAACAGCGAGAAGATCGTTGTGGTGGAACGGGGTCAACCACGGGAAGAAGGAACGCACGACGCATTGTTGAGACGACGGGGCTACTATTATAGATTACACAGAGCAACACAACATCAGGGAACTAATGAATAATTATTACTATCAGAATGTTTGGTAACGTTCTCGCTATCCGTGAGAGGTAGTGCATTGGTGAGTTAGCCGTCGATTATAATGACAACAAAGCTTATGATAAAGAAAATCTAGGAAAATTACTTTACTACTAATTTACATAATCATGAAATCATCAATAAAGTACAGTCATGAATTGGCAATAGCTTTGCCTAACGCTTGAAGTTGTATTTTCCAAAGGTTTTGTCTAAAAACAATCAGTCAAATTACGGATTGAGAGAGCATCTATGGGAAGGACACTAACATCCACTATTGATTAAAAAAAACACGGATTTTTTAAAAATATGCGCCGCCTATTCTATGCACCAATTACGTTAAGACAACCATACACAACGGGAGCACAAATCTCTCAAACTCATCGAAACACAGTTATAGATTTTTTTGTCGACATAGACCATTTACTATTACAACTTTGAGAGAAAAGCGATTACGATACTTTTCTTCTTAATAATGTGATCAAAGCCGAAACTTTACTTTATGTTATTGTTTATTTCTATCACTACGATCCGTGAATTGTTAATTTATCAGATTGTTAAGAGTACCCCTTCCCTGTTTTGGGGATTTCTGTAGAAAATAAAAGCCACTAAGGCTTCATATTTTGAGAACTGATTGGAAACTCAGTGAAGCACGTTTTCGTTTTTCTTTCCAGTTTTTAACTATTGCCGCTCACCATGATTTATCTTTTGGGTTTGAAATCAAAAGGTTCTCCTTTGTGATATAAGAATATCACGATTGTGTTTCCAGTTAGAGCATTTGTGCTTTTTTCAAGGGCTTTGTGTACGTTGTGTTTCGGTATGTTTCCTAGAGATCTCCGGGACGGTCCCGGTTCCACGCGGCTTTTAATGGGACCGAGACCAGGTTTTTTTGAAAATAGCCTTGTATAGAGTATCAAAATTTCTTAGTTTTAGTGCTTATTTGTATGGAGCCACTAGTTCTACGAGAAAAGACTCACACAAAATTCTAAAAGTTCTCAGTTTATACCACCCACGCATGCTGTTCCACGCCCCGCATTACAACGCGCTGACTTTCAAACTATCTGCGTTGCTTTGAAAAAATATTTACGGGATCGAGACCAAAATTTTTTTCTTCGTGGAACTGGGACCAAAAAGGTTTGGTCCTGCAGCCCTCTAATGTTTGCTGTTTAGTCACTCTAGCGTGTAAAAAAATTATGTTTTCATCAAAGATTCAAAACTAGTGAATTCTTATTGGCCGAATGACTAAGATCTGAATAAAAAAATATCGTGAGCTCGTATTCTTACTTTGAACCGATATTAACAATAAAAGGTTATCCTCAGAATCTGAGCACGTAGAGACGTAAAATAATTTTGCGTTTTACGGTTCTCACTTACTTGTAATTGAGTACAGTTTTGTTAAAGAAATAAAGGCCAAAATGGAAGGAAAATAATTTAAGTAGCTCAATTTTTGGTATAAGAAATTTTCTTTCAATTCTAGTGATCGTTACAATCTACGCTAGCAACTAAACCGATGAGTCGGCATTTACACTCCATCGACTACTTTGCCAGAGATTCGTTCCCTCTTTCCGAACAAGTAAATTCCTCCTTCAGTTTGCATTGGCAGTATACTCCGTTTCTCTTCCAGTTTGCTTTCTCGTTATTTATTGGCTGAACATTAGTTATTATTCAGGAAATAAATAAGGCAAGATGATTAAATTTCGTTTTTTTTGAGGTATCATCTTTGTGAGCCTCTCTACCACCGGCACGCTTACTTCGAGGATTTTTTGGAGCATGTTAAAAGTTTAAACCAAGAAAAAGAATATGCAGTACCTATAATAAACAGAATAACTGATGGAGATATAATAAAACAACATAGAATTAGTTGGCTTAGAGACAACCACACTAATTCAATAGGTTCAAAGAACATAGACAAACGCATCTGATGTGGTGCATCTACGTTCCTAACAATAAATTTAAATAAGCATGTACTGTATAAAACTTCATAGAACTTTCCTTTTTACAAGAGATTATTTTTAGACTGCCAGTAAACGGAAAAGCCAAAAACAGGCAGTTAACTGTCTGATTAACGGTCCATTTACAAACAGTTAACTGGCTGTTTTTTGGCTATACCATTTAGTGACCATTTTCACACAGAAATTTTTTAAGACCTAAAAACGGCCAATAAACCAGACAGTCTTTAGATGGATTTTAGACAATTAACAGTTTGTAAACTGATAGTTTTCAGATCATTTCTTTTCTGGAATAGCGTGTGGTCATGGACTCGCTATATTTTGTTTTAGAAAAAGAAAAGAGTTAACTAGGCGTAAATAAGCTGTAAGAAGGTAATTAAACGGAGTAGCTAAGTTTTGATTTCTTCGAAGTTTTGAAGATTAGAAATTAACGGTAAACCCATTTCTTAGTTTGTTAAATATGGAAGATCGACTCAGTGCCAAAGTCTTTCCGTGAAAACAATTCGGAAAGGTTTTAAAGAAGAAAAGAACCTTACGAAGGCGCATTTCTGAGAATCTGCCTTTTGTGGCAGTTGAACAATTTCTGTAGAACAGTTAGAAGAACTCGAAAAGTTGATCTTATTCATGTAGATTAGGCCGAAACATATTTTATTCAAAGAGCGCGCCATTCAAAACCTACACAACAGTGATTTTTGTTTGATGCATGTAGTAGTGACGTATATTTCAAAAGAGTGTTTCAAAAGAGTGAGAGAGCGATTTTGTCATGTAATAAGACAAAAGTCATATTATTTATTGTTTAAAATATCTTAGCAATCGGAACATTGTTACGTATTGGCGTTTATATGCTTGTATCTTTTTTCTTTAATGTTAATCTAATTTTTTACTTTCGATATGCCGATACTGTAGCTTCCTAACCCAAATTCGTCTTAATTGGCTTTGTTATTTGACATAGTGAATCTCTTCCCAAATTTATTTTCAAATTATTCGTGACGTTTCGTCATTCGACAAATGACTGTTTGAGACAGACTATTACATTTACACACTACAAATTTTGTCCCTAATATCAATGTTATTACTTGAAAAAACTTGACGAACTCGCCGGTTTCTACCGGTCTGGAAATATTTTTAGACCGGCCGGTAGCTGGCCGGACCGGTCTAGTATTTCCAGACCGGTTACCACCCTGGTCTACAATGCCTATTTACAGCCAGTAAACCGTCTTTTAACGATCAAGTTTCTCGTAAAAGTTGGATATACGAGAACGCGGTTTATTGGCAGTTAAACAACCACCTACTTATGATGGTCAAACCATGCAAAAAACCACCTAAAAACTATCTGAACGGTCTAAAAACAGGCAGTATGCTCCCTGTCAACTGGCAGTTAACTTGGCAGTTTCAATGTTCTGGGGAGTCTTTTACTCCAACAAAAAGTGAAAAAATATAAAAGAGTCGTTAGTTACACAATACTTTTATTGCTTTTTATCGCGACATGAAATTTATTGCGATAGATGCTTTTTTTATTCATCCGTCACCCATTTTTCGAGTATCTATCGCAACAAAAAATTCATCGCGATAAATCATAGCAAATTGTAATAGGATATATTTATCGACAGGTATCGCGATAGAATAGATTTCTGCAATGAAAACGTTGTTTATCTCGATGAATTTTTAATTTCGATAAATACTAGAAAAATAGGTGACGGGTGAATAAAAAAATCATCTACCGCGATAAATTTATCGGAAAAGCCTTCATGGGAATATAGGTGAACCATTTTGTGATCCGGACTCTAACGGTGGTTATACCACTAAATTAGGTGAGATGGACAATGGGCATGTATAGTACACGTTGAAATCAAAATTGTCATCAGTATCCAATACTATCATCTCCAATACTCATTTGTTATGACATCAAATCAATTTTTGACGTTGAGCATTTGTTGCTCCTTACGCATTTTTCCACTTGTGGTTAAACCAGTGTTAAAATGGTCCATGTGACCATCAGTTTTTGCCGAAACGTTGCGACGACCAAATCGATAGTGTGCGTAAGAAGTGGAAGGACATCACCAATTTTAAGAAACATAATTTAACTCATTAAAAAATAACTTAAGAACGTTTTATAAGAAAAAATATATATGTATAGAAGAGAGTCATTAATTTTTCAGTTGCTTTAACAACAATCTGCGCAGCACTCGGCACATTCTATCGCTTCGCAAACACAGCAGGCTGTACACGCAATACAACAGCTAAAAGAGAGAAGAGCTATGAAGTATTTAATCATAATCCAAGCCAGAAAGAAAGATGAATACTTACATGTCAAATAGGTCCCCTCCACCACGAAGTGGCTGTGAAGGATTTTTACTCATTTCTTCAGGTTTTACATCACCTTGGCTGATTTCTTGTTTTGGTTCAAACGTGATGATATTCTTCTTCACAGGTTCAATTGTTTTGCTAATTGTAACAATTTCCATATCGATGTGTGACTACGTTTGTGTATGTGTGTCCGTAATAAAATTAAAACATCATTTAAATAGGCAAAGTCGATCAGGCGTAACGCTGGCATTCTCCATACATCCGAAAATTATCCAAATCATCACTATTCTTCCTTCGCATCTTTACGTTTTATGACGTTATTTGAATACATTCAGCATCACACCTACTCATACCTAGTCTTAAGAAAAACCTGAAAAATAACAAGAACTATAATTAATATTTACCTTGTCAGATTTTTATGATTGATAAATCAATCAGTACATGCTATCTATATATTATTTAATTTTGACAAGGTGTAGATGAATTAGCCCTCCGTCCAGAATAGAAGACCATGGCATTCTATTCTGGGGGAGGGGGGGGGGGGGGGGTTTTGAAGCGCGACCGAGCTTGGGGTATAAAAATTTTGGGGGGGAAGCGAAATTTTGG
>CAJNOQ010003200.1:0-21048 GCA_905250885.1 Didymodactylos carnosus | reverse complement strand
GAAAAGTGATTTGAATCAAGAGATACTTTGCTGCCCGTCGATTCACATAATAAGCTCTTCAGAAAAAAAATTTGGACCGATTCTGTTCCCCGTATAAAATGTCCATTTGCGCTAATGAAGTACATCTTGATTACACTTGATACACAAAGATGAATAAGTATCTAATCTAGACATTCCTGGACGAATTTCCACTTTCTAGAAAATCGCGGACGAATTTCTAGTGACGAATTTTCAGCTTTCTAGGAAATCTTGATTTTCTGCTTTATAGAAAATCGACTTGATTTTGATTTTCTATAAATTAGAAAATCCTTGACGATTTTCTATAAACTAGAAATTCGTCCGCGATTTTCTAGAAAGCGGAAATTCGTCCAGGAATGTCTAGATTAGATACTTATTCATCTTTGTGTTTTGCAATCAGTGTAGGTATAGGAGCGTCGCGTAAAGACACATATTACACTTAAATCAACTTTGAAAGTTTCTGCTTTAGATCACAATTCTGCCTATGCCAGCAAGAGTTTTGATTTAGGCAGAGACAGTGGTGGCACGAAGTTCTGGTAGCAAGGTCCGAAAATAGGAGACGTTCACCAGAAATTTCTCAAAAGCACGAGTGGTGTCAACTCCCATACAACCTGGTCGCTCTGCCACTAGGTGCAGAATTTTCAGTTTATAGAAAATCAAAAAAGAAATTTCTACCCTCTTGAAAATTATTTATGGAAATTCAACGAGGATTTTCTGGCTTGTTGGAAATTCGATTTTCTATAAACTGGAAATTCCTCGGGGAATTCCCATAGGTACTCTTTGAAATTCGCTGAGCATTTTTCATAAATAATTTCCAACTTTACAGTGTATTCAAATACGAATGCGGCCCACATCGAATATTGTTTCAACTCGTCACTGACTGTGTTTATACACGAAGTTAACTCACTCACTTATTGTATCCAGCAATAAAAAATTCAGAGATCATTCTATATCACCGACATTGAAAAGTGAATCTACGGATTTGATTATCTAAAGAATTTAGAATAATTAACAATCGATGATAGATCAAAGATTGAAATTTTACAAATTCTGTCCGAGATATTACTGAGACTCAATATCTGTCTAAATATTTGTCGGTCAATTCTATCCTATGAGGCCACAAAGAGCGAATTGCTATCGACGGTCTAATTCCTTTCTATATTGCTTGTTGATTAAAAACATGCGTAATAATTATCGGTATAAATACGGGACGGTATTTACTTTGAGCACCAAAAAAGAAGACTTTTGAGCACCAAATTAGTGATAAGACAAATGAGCACCAAAAAAGAAGACTTTTGAGCACCAAATTAGTGATAAGACAAATGAGCACCAAAAAAGCTAAATATGGCTAAAAAAACTAAATATGGACGATTACATTCTTGTGCTGATATAAATCGAAGTTGATTAAATAATTGTTCATAACATGCTGAACTTTCGTCACTAGACACTAAAGCAATGCCAAACGGACGGAAATGACGATCAGCATCAGATGCTCCAAACACTAATAACGGCAATTCATTCCATGTAATTTTGTATGTAGCATCTACTTGTAACAAAGTTGTAAATTGGGTTTATTGTATTAATTGTTTTGTTGTAAATAATACAAAAATATTATCAACATTATCAATCGAATAATATGGTACAAATGTTGAATGTGATGAATCACTACCATCTTTATGATCATTACACCATTTACGCAGATCATACACCGAAAATATTTCTGGATTATTTTTCCGTCGATTATAGCTGATTATATTCGATAATTGACTTGATGGTAATGGAATATTTGCATGATCAATAGATAATGCAGATTTCATTTGAGTATGTGTAAGACCACATTTAACATATTTTGCAACTGATTCACGAACAGGAGAAGGTAAACGGGTTGTTGTATTACGTTGTTGATGTGAATGTACATTTCTTGACAGTATTTTGATATCATCTGGATTATTATCTGGAATATTAACCTGTATTTCATACCGACACAATGGATACTTCCGATATTGACTACATCGATACGAATATTTAGTAGAAGTTTTTAAATTAGACGTACGAAATTTCGATACTTGATGTTGTTGTACTATTGCTGTAACTTCATCGAGTGTTTTCACGACGTTCAAAACTTGTTATTCGTTGTTAGACATTTTAACTTACTTTTGTAGAATTTTTTGAGTACTTTAGCACTAGCACCGAGCGCCTTATATAGAAAAATTAGTCCTATGTATGACACAGTTTACAAAGTTTCATCAATTTGTTCAGTTTGAGTTAGTTTGAGTAATTATTAAAACATATCTTGTTTTTGGGTGCTCATTTGACATATAATTAATTTGGTGCTCAAAAGCCTTATTTTTGGTGCTCAAAAAACATTTCTTCCATAAATACGGGTTCACATATTGTTGTCAGAATTACGTAAATCGAATTCTCTTGAGAATTTAACATTTCTATTATTGTATACTCTGTACCCTTCTCGCTTTATCATCAGCAGTATGCTTACTAACATTAAAATCGCTTAGGGTTTACGTTTACACAATTCAAACGAAATATACGGCTCAATAGCGAAGTTTACTTAGTTAATCGTATTGAAAACAAATCTTTTCAATATCCCGTTTGGAACCGATCGAATTTGCTTTTAAATATACGCGAATGTTCGTATATCTTTCCGATACATCATTGGATATAGAAATACGAAAGCATATGGATTCAAAACGTTGGAAATAACTACGTGATGCACTGCTAATATTGAAACAATTTTATTATGACATCAAAGGATTTACTACAGGTGCGTTAATTGTGAAAGATCTGGTGTATGTATCCGGCTTCATGTGCTCACGACCAGAACAGATTTTCGGTGAAGATCAATCGAGAAAAAGAGAACATGAATTTTTTTTCTTGTTATTGAGAATTATAAATTAGGTAATTATGTGCTGTTATATAAGACAGAACTTTTCAAACAGACCGAAATTGATGAGCTTTTGTGTAACTTCTACCATGAAATGGTTTTAAAGCAGGAAGAACAATTAATTAATGAAAATTTCTATGCGAGTAAATTGGAGAACTTTACGCTGAAAGTAGAGATCGTTCCCTAGTCGATCAATATAAATAAACAGTCCGTATCATTTCGCATCTGTTAAATGTGACAATTTTAGAGAGTCTTTGATGATTTTTGTGCATTGGAATTGTCTATTTGAACAAAAATATATGTGCGTATACGTGTGACTGGAGTTGTGTAAAACAAAAGAAAAATAAAATACACATAATGAGAAAGATTTTATACAAAAAAAGAAAAAAGAAAGATCCTTTTTGTATCTATAAATCGTCGTGAGAATACAAAAAAATATCACTGTTGATCTCTTTCCTTTGTTTTCAACAAAAAGATACTGTTTAATTTTTTTTTCATTTCAATAATACAAATACAAAACATAGAAAATAAAGGAAAACTGGAGCGGAATGAAGATCTAGTCAAAAATAATAACAGTAATACAACTTTTTTCACCGTGAAAACACACCGGATTATGTGATGACTCAGAATATAATAGTGAAGTCTTTATCTAAAACAACAGTTTAACATCTTTTTATCTCTCCAACACTTTTCAAACACAAGTTAAAAAAGTACATATGGTATATTCTACAAGTAATTCAAGTCTTTAAGTAGACTAACCAATGTATTTTCGTCTGAACTTGATTATAACTGAGATTATAATAAGATAAATTTAACAAGAAGAGCAATGATTTAAATCTATTATTTTCATTTCGTGTGAGAAAATTGTTATGCGATTTTATTTTCTGAGCGAATGGCTAAATCATAAAAGTCTCAAAGTAATATTTTGTTCTCCTCCAAATTCTCAAAATTGTGTGTGCATTTTGTGTTCTTAACGGGAGATTTTTTGTCGAACTATATAGACATTTTTAACTTCCTGTTAATAATTGATCTTATTGTTACAAAGATCTCACTTACCTTAGTTACTCTTTCACATGCCTATAAAGAACATTTTTTAAATGATTTTTTTTTGTTTCTATCGATTGTGTAGGCGCTGTGAGCAATGACTCATGATTTGATTTATGTGATATGTCATGTGTCTCATTTGGATGCCCACCATTGCCTTCGGTTAACATTTCGGCAAACGACACATGATTTTGTTGATTCGATGGTAATGATGTCACTGTTGTTAATATACCATTTGGTTTCTTTGTTGAAATGTATTCGTTTGTAAATGAACTATCTCTTCGAATTGTATTCGTCGATATTTGAGTTACTATTGAATTATTTTGAGTACTTGTCGAATATTCTTGTGGTTTTCGTTGACAAAGAAATTTTGTTTTATAATAACAACAACAAATTTTTCGAAATAAAATATGTTGAAATGAACGTCGAATGGCACGATTTGAGAATGCATAAACAAACGGATTTAATGCTGAATTACAGTAGCCCATCCAAAATGTTATTTTAAACCATGTATCATTAACGTTTATACGATTAGCTTTTAAGATGGCAATTGTTGGAAGAGTAACAAAAAATGGTAGCCAACAAATTAATAGTGCGCCAAGTATAAGGCCAAGTGTATGAAATGCTTTTTTTTCTCGTCTTAAATTATGTAATTTACGTTTAATAATTAATAATTCATCACTAGGTGGTATCGATGAATGATTATTACTACTACGTATTAAAGTTGTCGATAAACGTTTACCAATAAGACGACTTGCTGTTGCAAATTGATGAGGAAATGAATTAGAATTTGATGTTTCAGTACTAGTACTACGCTAAAAAGTAAACAAAACAAAAATCAGGGATAAAAAATAATACTTTAATAATTGGTCTACTCGCTTTGAATTCTCGTTGCATATTTTTTCCTTCAACTCCTGTTACAGTTCGTTGTATACTTTCATCATCACCATCATGTTCTTGCAAACCATTATTATTATTATTACTATTGTTATTATCTAATAGAGATTTTGTTTGCTCTCCATCATTTAAACTAAATCTTATTGTTTGTGCTGACAAACGACGTTGTTCTTCTTGTTGTTCTTTTTGTTTTTTATTATTAATTAATTTTTGATGAGTATGATTGGCATTATCTAATGTTAAACAGTGTGGTTTCACCATTTGCGCTTGTGATGATGCTATTTGATAATCAATATTATATAATCGACGTTTCTCATTTTCTAATTTTTTTGATTGTTCTTTTGCCTCTTGATAAACACGAGAATATAGTATAAGTAAAATAAGAACGGGAATATAAAATGATATTAATGACGATAATATAGTGTAAAATGTATTTTTATTTACTTCACAAATATATTGAGGAGAATCGTGTTGTGATGATGAATTAGATGTCATATTGTTTATTAATGATTGTGACTGTTTTGGTGGTCTATATGTCAAACCGAATAATGGTACAACAGATGTTAATGTCGATGCAGCCCAAACAATTACAATTAATATAATTGTTCGTTTTATTGTCATTATTTGTGAATAAATTAATGGACGTGTAACACCAATATAGCGATCAACCGATATAGCCATTAATGCATTAATAGATGCTGTACAGCATAAAACATCGATTGCTAACCATGCTGTACAAAAACTTGTACCAAATATCCATTTTCCATGTAGAATTTCTAATACTGATGAAAATGGCAATACCGCTATTCCTAATAGAAGATCGGCTACAGCCATATTGGCAATTAAATAAAATGACGTCGAATGTAAACGTTTATCAAGATAAATGGCTAGTAGTACAAATGTATTGCCACCAACCGTTAAACATATTAACAATGTAAAACCAATATATGCTAAAACAAATCCATGTTTTTGTACTTCAGGAATTGATGTTGTAGTTATTGTTGTATTGCTATAGAATTTCAAAACTAACTCAGAAACACTATCTTGCATGACAATGTATGACTTGTTGAATGAACATTAAAGATTCGTGTTCAGATCAGTATATGTAAATGTTAGACAAATCGACCTAAAAATAAAATAGAAAAAAGAAAAAAAAAATGTGATCAAAAACATGACAAAAAGTGAGATGAAATAAAATGATAAATAGACATTCAACTCTCACTAGTATTTTAGTGTTAAAAAAAACAGTTTTATCCCTTGTCTTTTCTTCTAATTAATCTCTAAAAAATATTGAACTGTACCGCAAAATATACATCTCATTTAAAAAGAGAATTTCTAATTGTACAAGAAATTATTTTTATTATGTTTGAAATTTTGATCAAATAATTTGCATAAGTTCAGTTGATTATGCGCAGAAGAAAGTATTTTAAATTGATCTATATCCGACTTGCAAATACTTTAACATGTAACGAGTGACCTAGAATAAATGTTTCATTCAGTATTTTCTCAATATCTCGGTCAAGGTTGATCACCAAATCTCAATCTATTTTTTAAAAAAGCTTCCTCATTCAGTTCTCTACACAAAACATATTGAACATTTCTTTATATCCTATAAAAATAAAAAAATATAGAGGAAATACGGGAAAATTTCAATATCGATTACTTTCAAACCCAAAAAACATGTTTTTTCAATTTCAGCCTCTTATATTTTGTGATATAAAAAAAGAAGAAAATGGCTATTTTGTAGTTCTCGAAAATTTCTATCAACTGGCTATATTTAAGACTCAAGCGGTCACAGAGGATTTTTTTTTCTTTTAGCGATTTTGACCAAAATCATCATTTTCTAACTGCAATTATGACGCACTTAGGAAAATTTGTATGATTCAGTCAAAACTACACATTATGACGTCGGGTCTGATTTATCTTAAAGCAAAATAATTCTTCTGTTACGTCCAAACAGAGAAAGTAGAATAGTCTCATTTCGTTTCCAGTGCCACGACAAAGAAATCAAATTTCCCCTTTTTCTTTGCTTTGAGTAAAATCTTCGTTCGTTGTAGAAAAAAAGGTTTGTAGCGAACTTATGATACAAGAAAAGAAAGATGACATTGTGGACCACCAGAAAATACATTTCGATTCCACTTTGATACATAGCACCGCACCGTGTTCAAAATTTATTATTTTTTGATTGCGCTCTGGGTTTGAAAGTAATCGATATTGAAACTTTTCCATATTTCCTCTATATTTTTTTATTTTTATAGTATATAAAAAAATATTCAATATATTTTGTGTAGAGAATTGAATGAGTAACCTTTTTTAAAAATAGATTGAGACTTGGCGATCAACCTTGACCGAGATATTGAGAAAATACTGAATGAAACATTTATTCTGGGCCATCTATTATAATAAAAAATTTAAATTAGTTAACAGAGGTGAGCTCCTTTCGATTTCAAATAAAATAGAATTGAAATTTTTTTTAAAATATACAAAACTATTTTTTAATACAGTATAGTACCTGTTAGATATGTTGTCTAAGCAGAAAACTAAATATATTTTAAAAGAACATGAGAAACTGTGAAAGAGAAGAGCAGTGTATTCCATGCTATTCACTGTAGCTATTTTCTCTCTCAATCGAGTTTTTTACTTTAGGTCGGTTTCAGAAAAACATAAATCAACCTTTAGTAGTTAATATTAAGATAAAATCAATCTCATAAAAGCACGAATAATTGAAGAAACAAGAAAAGTATTTTACTTATATCTGTCTAATGAACGTACTACTAAACTTACGTTAAACATATGGACTGAGACAATTAAATGACGTGATAGTTCTTAATAAAATTTTGTTTTTCTTTTCTCTAGCAGACAAGACATAGGGAGAAGAAAAAAATCCAAATGCTTTATTAATAGAATATATTCTATTTTTCCTTTTGTGTTTTATTAGGACTAATACTAACCTCTTGGGGTTGATGTATGTGTTTGTGTTGTTTTTTTTGTCTTTCTCAATAATTAGGATAGCCTTTTTACAAAGACACACGACACTTTTTGTCATAAAACGTTTCTCTGTATATTCTAACAATTAGTCTTCCTTGACTAGGAAAAAAAAAATACTATTGTTTAAATAATCACAAGAAAAGAACAAATGACTCTCCTCCCTCTTCACTCTTCTTTTATCCTATGCTGTTGACATTGAACTTTTGATCATTATTACACTCAACTTACTATATGTATAAAGAAACGTATAAGAGAATAAAAAATAAAAAATATCTATCAGATTTGAGAACAACAAAAGAATAAAATTTTTTAACTAATATAAAGAATGAACGATTTTTGTATCAAGTAGACATTTTTATCGTTATCGTCTCATAAAAACATACTTAAATAGATACTATGAAATATGTAAGACTTATTGCCGAAAGGCATTAATATTTTCTTTTTTATACAATGTCAAAAAACAAAAATGCGACAACTAATTTAACAAAAATAAATGTTAGAAATTTCAGTTTTAACGTCAAATATATAACTAACTTTGAAAGTTGGAGCGGATGTTTAATTATGTTAGTGGCTTTTTAAGCCATCTGTCAAATTAATTCATATGAATTTCAACGATAATTCAATAAGAAATTATGACTTCATTCATACTTTGAGGAAATTAAGTTTAGAAAGTTTTGACGGAAACTGAAAATGTAATATGAAGTAACTATTCTAGATAAAAAATGTTGAACCAAGATCTTGATTAAAACTTGAAAGACTTCTCAAGTTTCTGCTCAATTACTTCAAGATTTTTGAACAGTTGTAAAGACCTTGGGATCATTTTTTAGTTCAAGATTTCGACAATTTTTGTTACCAGAATCTGTCTTGAAAAAATTTGATCAATATTTGTAACTTATTCTGACAAATTAATTAATTAGTTATTGATTAGTCAATCAGAATCTTGATGAAATCTTGAATAGTTTTTTGGGGATTCGTAACATATTATTTTCAGTTACTTTTTATTTTTTTTACTATATTTTACAGCGCGAGTTCTAGAGTACTTTACTGTATCAACAGTACTGCTCAATTTACAGCTTTTACAGTATCGTTCCGACCATACCGAAGCTGTTCAACCAAATGTTATGTGTATACAACGGACTCAATAATTTTTCACTTATTTACAGTGCGAATAGTGTTTCTTATATATACATGGACACTACAAAACAAAACAGATGATATCGAGAACAACAAGTGAAATTTTCTTTATTCAATCTTTTTAAGATCTTGATACAGAATCTTCAAGATACGTCAGACTTAAAGCCGTAGTGAATCTTGATCAAAATTAGTTGATGTATCGGAACTTGATATTCTTGAAAATTCTGTATCAAGATCGTGATCGTGAAAGAAAAATCTTTAAAGAACTTGTGTAGCTTTTTAATTTCTGCAAGATGTGGGTACATAAAGTTTAGAATTTGCACTGATAGAAGATTAGAAATTACTACTGAGGTCATCAAATAATATAATTATGTCATACTAGTTCTGTGAGATATTAACACAATGAATAACTTCTAATATACACTGAGGGCCCAAAAAAGCATAGTCGTTTTTGTTTTGTCCAATATTATATTTTATAGTATGATTCATTTCTTTCTCGTTCTTTGATATCATACAGAACATATTTCTTTCTCGTTCTTTGATATCATACAGAACATATGAAATGAATCATACTGTAACAATATTGAACAAAACAAAAACGACTATACTTTTTTAAGCCCTCAGTGTAGGACCAAACTTTGTCTATTTCTCAATAATTTACAACATTTAAAAAAAAACAGTCTCAAGTTATTTTTTCATCTATCTTTCTATCAGATTATTAACTCTTTTTATCTGAACAATAATTCGATGATAATTCTACTCTGATCAATTCTTCTCTTGTTTCTCTTTCTCAGGACAAAAGAGTTGGAGTAGAATAGGACAGAAAGAGAGTCTTACTCAGAAAAAAATTTAAGCACTTGTATATTGTCAACTATAATATCTATAAAATATTAGATTAAGTATGGATCAGAATATAACTGAAGAATTATTTTATCTACAGGCAACGATGAAGAACACTTAATTTTTGTTAATTATATTATCAAACTTGTTTTTAATTGTTTCCGTACTATCCATACTATAATTATCAGATCTAATGATTCTAATGATAATCACATAAGACGTCATAACTATTTACTTACGTAGTATTATTTCATTGTTCTTTAATATTGTAAACAAGCCACCATCAAATTCATCCATCGATCCTCATCATTTTGAAAAGAACTAATCAAAAAAGATGAGTCTTTATTTTATATTCACCTCATTCAAACACTTTCTCTTTATATCCAGGTGACTCCCAATATTAAGATAAAAGTTATGACTGACATTAACATGAAAAACGAGAGAATAGGAAATTTTCAGTTACTCAAACAAAAAATTCATAGATAGAAGTGAGAAAAAACAAAGAGCATAAAATAAGAAATTTTTTTTTTTTATTGTATCTGCACTATCAGTGTGTATGTGTATGTGTGTGTGTGTGTGTATGTGAGTATGAATGAAGAAGCGGTGTCAATTAGAATTGTAAAACAATAAATCGCATCGTATGCCTCTAAAAATAAAAAGCTGTATATTTGGTCTTCTAAATCGTTCTATGTATGTGTGTCTGTATATATTTTAAAAAATAAATATTCTATGGATGAAAAGAAAATCCTGGTTTCGGTTCTTTTCTAGCTTCAGTGTTGTAAATTCTGATTAGATATATTCCCTTTCATAACACCCTTCTAGAATATACCTAAATAAAGATGATTGTTTCAAATCATTCGAATGACATGAAAATCCTTCACAGGATACGTGTAAGAAAAACTCTTCTCAATTACAGTGCCAAGTTAAAATGCCTTTTTTTTCTGTTATCACTATACATTAGAAACACATATTATGAGTATCTTTAATATTTTGGTTTATATTCAATGTTCTTAATTTCTCTTTCTTGAGAATACTACTAAAATCTTTATAATACTGGTGATCTGTTAGAGTGATATTTGCTTAGAAAAAACACAATAGTATTCTCAGTTTTTCGAATACTTTCAATTTTCTGACAAGTGAAAGAATAAATCAACATGATAAATATTCCTTGTCTGGATAGGAGGAGGATAAAGAGATAGTACACTATTCTACTACTGCGATTTAGAAATATTATACGATGTATAATCTAGTTGAGTCAATGACATTTTGAAATGATAAAATGAATATTCGTTTTGAATTACTTTTATATAAACTTACGCTCTAGACGAAAATTTTTTATTAATTCTGATGAGAATTATCAGTTTCTTACAGATTTTTATTAGTCTCTTAATGATAATAATTCATCCAGTCAACTTATCTTCTCTGACTGATTATCAGTTTTTATGTCAATCAAGCATCTTTCAGTTTTACAGATGAATAAAATAAATGTAAAAATCGTTTTTAAGACAATCAGGTATAAAGAGAAAGCTAAAGCGGATAAAGCTTTCGGCTCAATCTCGAACTTCTATAGTAAAAGTCTATTCTATTAAGCTGACTAATAAATATAGATTAAACTAGAAGTCTATTCTAATATCTTTCAGCTATGTGTCACATTTTTCGGCAAATATATTATACTTTATGAAAATGGATAATGATCCCTAATTGCCGAAAAATTCTTGATAACTGTATTAGAAAATTTTTACCAAAGTACGCAGAAAGCATATTTATATTCTATCTGAGTTTCCTATTGTTGTCTCTCACGTTGTTTCCTCTTATTTTTTCTTCTGTTGTTCAATTTTACACTCTAACTCTAATCTTTATGAAACAAAGGGAAAAGAAGAACATTAAACTTTCCTGTGTTTTGTTTTCTAATCAGAAGTAATTTTTTTTCAGAATAAAATCCAGAATCACTTATACATCTGAATCTTATCAGACTCGTATTAAATTCTTGTCACGTTCGTGCAGACTTCTCCTATAAGAATCTTGTAAGGAGCTAATAAGACTCTTGTCAGATAATTAGATGACTCTCATCCGAAAACCTTAAAATCATTAGGGCGTAAATGCTTAAAGAAGAATTTATTTATGTCTATAGCAATTACAGCCCTCTTTACACTTATCAATAAAATGTTGCATCGTAAACTGAATTTTTATAAAAATCAGTAGTTTTTGCATAATAGTCATGATTTCTTATCACAAAAAAGAATTACATGCAAAAACTTCTGTAAATAGTTAATATATGATCTTCTCCTCTTTCTCATTTCTTCTTATGTTTCACTAAGGCATGTTTTATCGAATACAGACCGCATTTTGTTATTATTTCTTTAATTGTTATAGTTTTCAAGTACAGTCATCAGTTATAAAATATCTACTACAACCTGTTATTTTGAGACAGTTATATCTTTTGTTATAGTCTAGAAATGACTTTTTTTAGCATAAAGAAGCATACCTAGGTGCAGACAGTATTGTCTGAATTATTTTGACTAATGCGTGACGAACGAAGTCTCCCATAAATCTATTTGACAAGCTATTGATCTCGAACAAAAACAGCTGTTTAAAGTAAGTGATAATCAAATACTGTCATAATTAACCTTTTGAAATAATGGACAACTGTACATCTCAGAGAAACCAATGCAAATGTCATTCTGCACTAGTGTTTGGCCTTCTTCAATATTCAAATAATGTTAATCTTTCCATTCTAGAGAAATTTCATCTTGTAAGGGAAACCATTAAGAAAAATATACGAATTAAAATCAATTTTCCTTATATAAAGTACTCGACAAATTATGTTCAAAAACACTAGAAAACAATTCAAAAATCAATTTATATTTCTATATTTACTAATAGAAATATATTTATTTTATTATATTTATTTTATTCATTAGATATTTTTTATTTATATAAGTGAAATCTGATTTATATAAGTGAAATTATTCTGTCTCACAGTAGATAATATGTAGACATTTGAATATTATAAGAATATCAACAAAATGAAAAGAAAATTTAAAAGAAAAAAAAAATAAAGTCTCTTATTGAAACAAAATATGGTTTACTTATTAACAAATATTTAAACAATTAGATATTGGATATAACAACTTGTCTTGATTCTTTTCATTAGTGTGATCTACTGTATAATTTAATTTTAAAAGTCGAAAAAACATGTTTACCTCATTTAACTTATAGAACAATGTACAAATTCTGACTAACATATATAAATAGCGACATTTCGCTAAACTGAATACATAAAACATTGAAGATTATCAAGATCCTTGAGGCTTTACGAATAGGTCGTTTATATCTTAAAAATAGTATATTTTTTCTGATTTTTTTAATAAAGTAAATTTCTGACAGCATAAAGCATTTTAACAATCCATAAAAGTTTTCCATCTCATACCTCGTATATGCGAGCAGCTCAATGCGTACAGTGATAAAATAGGATCATCTTCCCATTTTTTTTTTTTTGCTTATTTATAAATATGAATCAAATGATTATTATAAATAGTGTGTATAATATATTTACACTAGGCTTCGCATCACTGCTTAATCTGATAGAGATGATATTTTCATACGTATACTTCTTTTTGTCTTTTCTGTTCTCTATTTCATATACCATATTATTAGCATACGGAAAATAGAATATTATTTATTCTCTGTTGATAAATACATATACTACGGTTACACTACATTAGAGATGTGCACGGGTACCGTTTTCGTACCTATACCCTACCCGAAAATTTCTTTTCATCTGTACCCGATTCGAGAACTTTGTATCTGAACCAGTCCCGTATTCGACTTATGCCTAAAAATTTTCTCCTTTTCGTTTTCTAGCTAAAAACTTTTATTTTTCGGCTGGAGATGACAATAATAAATTATTATTATGTTCTCAAGTAACTGTTTTTTTGAAACTTCATGTATTTTAGCTAAAATCTTATAATTTTCGGATGAATAAAAACAAACGGAACACGTGCCCATAACTGCTCTATCCGTTCCCGATAACTTCAGATCGGATTGTACATCTTCAATCCCTATTAAAGGTAGTCATGCATTACTTAGCTAATAATGATTAACGATGTTGTCATGTGACAACAAGCTACTTTTTAATCATGATTAATAATACTTCATCATAGTTAAAATAGCCGTTAATCTGCTAATAATGAACAAGACTCTGTATAACTTTATTAAACATCATAAAAAAAAAGATAAAATATTTTATAATAAAAGAAGATAACTAACATAACATTTTTTTAATAAATAATTATATTTGTTGTTCCTAATTTTGAATTATTTTATCAAACAGAAACAATTTTGAAGAATAATTTTGTCTATTTCGTGCGTTCAGCATGCGTAACAATCTATAGCAGACAGCGGATATATGAATGAAGCTAACTTGCTTGTCAATGATAAGTTCTTATTAAAACATCAACAATAAGCAAAGATCTACCTGTCTAAGGTAATAGTCAGAAGAAAATAAATAGATAAATAATTAAATATTATATTTTAAAATAAAAAAAGCAAATTGCAGATTATCAACGACTCAAATATTTATGATCGATCGACATTTCTCTCTCTATTTCTACAATGAGAAAATCTTTTTTTAATCGTAACTGCGTGCATGAACAAAACTTTTAATAAAGATTAAAGACGTAGATGTAATCGTAATGATGGTGCCTAATACTAATGTTAAGTACACACACGAAGGTGGTTGATGACGTGTACACAAACCATGATAACCCCCTTAAAATACTATTGGAGACTATTTTTAAAAGGAACGTTTTTTCAATTTATTATCGAAAGACTAGTAATGTAACATTTTTGTTTTAAAAAGAATTCCGCTCACTTTTTCTCGTATGCCATAAAAGTTGGCATAAATATAAAGATGTCATACACACTTTGGAATACAGTAGTTAAAGTTTGTCCATGCAATGGTTAAGAGACACCGGTAAAGTACTAAACGCATGTGGTTATTTTTCATATCTTCTCTTAAAGATGTGATATATCATATTTTCCATAGTTTTAGAATATAGTATCTTTTCTACATATCAATAAGAATTTTCTTTCTATAATCTATTATTTCTTAAAAAGAGCTGAAGTTTATACTCGAAAAAAGAAATACGACTTAGGATCAAGTTTAGTCATATTAATATATCTTCTTTCAGAGAAAGATATATAATATGACTAAAGTTGATCCTAAGTTGCATTTTTTTTTATAGAGTGTATGTGTAGAAAATTTATGCAACATGTTACATTTTATTACATCCCTTACATAGGAAAGAAGCAAGCACTTTATTCTAAAACTAACTAAAACGTACCATATCTTACTTTTATAATAAGATGTGACAGATATCACACGCATATTGAACCTTTTGTAGACTCTCCTTTCTATTCAGATAAAAACTGTGCTATATTCATTTTTGGATATACAGTCTCTTTTTTTATATCCACATCGACATGTAAGAATAACTCACTTTTCGACTTCAAAACAAAGATATGCGGGAACAAAAATATCTCGGTCTCATGGGAGTGGAAAAGTATTTGAGATTTTTTATTTATAATTAAAAATTCATAGGAGTGATATGGGATATGGCAGCGTATTCGTTAGAATGAAAGCTCATGTAGATTATTTTTTATTTATGTTTTACTACACTTTAATTTGTACACATAAGTTCAATTTTAAATTTAAATAGACTAGAACAATTCTTTTATTTCGAACGTATTACTTATAAACTCTTTGCTTATTCTAGTGATAGTCTGTAACAATGTATATATCTATAACTATTTTAGGATTTTTCTTTATTCTTTCCTTTTGGAAAATACCCACTCAAGGAATGGTAATCAAAATGGGAGTAAAGGTGTAGAAATGAACGTGTCAATGTGAAGAAAAAAATAAAGTTCATTTAGAGTGAGTCACGGAAAATTTTCATTCAACTCACTCGATAATCCAGTAGATTTTCTCTTTTGCTGCCAAAAATTTAAGAAAAATTTCAGATAAAATGCGAAAACAAAATTTTCATCAGTAAAACCTCTTTATGCGGACGCTTCTATAATGCGAACGCATTGACTAAGAGAAACAGTATTTCCTTCCAAAATTTAAGTATAATCAACGGAAAACAGATGTGTGAAAGAAAAGCACGAAGTATAAACTAACGAGAAAAGGAAGTATGGCACAAAAGAACTCACGAGAGAAATATATTATGAGGTTTATTAACAAAAAAAGTTATTGTAACTTGGAAAAAAACCTTGTAAATGTGTGTATCTCCGTATAGTTGATGCTTTCATATAGTTTTACGGATATATCCACTATAGAGAGGTTTCACAATAGTTAATTTACTATGTAAATTGAAATTTTTCTATGTAAAATAGTGTACGGCACAACATATCATGAAGAAAAAAGAGAAATTTATATCTCACGGTCAAATTATTTCGATCTGATGAATACATAACATTATTATAGGCATCGTTCGTTTCCAATCTTGTAGCTTCAAAAAATTCCACTGAAACTTCGAATTTTCCTTTGAATGTGCGTAAATACGAAATTGTTGAACTAACATCAACAAGTTGATACTTAAGTTCTCCCGTTCCATATTGAATGCACTACACATTCCCACCCACTACACAGTAACATTCGTATATTACAGATGCATTTATAAAACTAGAATGTCGTTGTACTGTAGATAAGAAAAGCCAGAGCACGATCATGTGATCGTTTGTGATTTGTACACGTTGCATAGTAAAACGAATCCTCGATTTAATGTTTATCGTACTGTTGATTAGAATGCCTTTTGTCTCAAGCACTCTAGAAAAAAATTTTTCATCAATCCGGATAAGAATCTTATCCGAACCTTATGAAACATGTGTTATTCTTATCAGTCTATTATCCAACTATTACCTGAGTCTTACAAAATTCTTATCGACTCAGTTTAATCAGTATAGGATAAGATCTGTTTTATGAGGATTATTCAATTTTTTTCCTACTAGTTTTCTATGATTAGGCCTCAGTCGTAGATGGGGACCTTACAACTCGCTGATCGTTGACCGACTTTCTTCAGGTCTACTATGACTTTAGAAAGACAATTAAGTTCGAAAAAATTAAATTACACGCGAAGAGAGCTGAATATCTCGTATGTGCGTGTTTATTCCACTTTTTCAAACTGATTTGTAGCAAAATCGAACACTTTCATCTTTTTTTTTCTCTATAAAGCTGGCATTCGCATCAGACTCTCTAAGTAGTAGAGGATACAGCATCTCGAGTACTACTAATATGCATCAGAATCCTTTTCATACCTGTCTTGATAAAGTATCAGAAACAATCACAAAAGAGCGTCTCATACAGCTACTCATACGAATCATGGGTCAACAATGAAACAAACAACCAAGATAACCAAATTATAGACAGACAAATTTCTGAATTCGTCACAACAGCGAATGTGCTGTTGAAAAATATTTTAATCATTTATTCCTAGTAAAATCCAAAATCAGATCTCTCTGTAGGATTCTGACAAAATCCCACATAGTTTCCTAGAAGAATTCCCAAAGAATTCGATAGATTTTCTTTTGTAGGGTTAATTGATCTGGGTAGATAAGAACTTTAAAACTCAGGTAAGAGTTAGGTAAGAGGTTGGTAAGAATAGCACACGAATGATTTAGTAACTCTGATTTAGATTCTTATTAAATTCTTGAATACTTATTCTTATGACTATTTTACAAGATTCTTATAAGTGTACTTTTCTGCGTAATCTTGTTTAGGAATTTCATAAGGTTCGGATAAGATTCTTATCCGAATTGGTAAAAAAAATTTCCCTGGAGTGCTTGAGACAAAGGCATACTGATCAACAGTGCGATAAAGCATTAAATCGAGCCAATAAAACATTTACTACAGTAGTTCCTGATAAGATTCTGGACTGATTCGTATACAAGAATTGACGACTGGGGCAGTGATTGCAATAAACTATTTTATGATCATCCCACAAATAACTACGGATATACAAATGACTCAAAGGACCATAACACGTTTTTTGGACTCGGACCCATTTAGCGATGCGCCATCAAAATTTGAGTTAGCCTCGTCGGAAATTAACAATTAATTTCGCTGTAAAGTAATATTTCAGACAATAATTCCCTCAAAACATTTATCTGATCCATCGAGAAATGAAACCTAGGTAAATCACTAGATAGATCGAACCTGGCGAACTATTCCTAACAATGAAAAACGTGGAGACCGCTGTAACGCTACTAAAACTTTCCAGTGTGTTTAGCGGCGTGGCTAGCCATCCGTTTTACATTTAATTATTAAGGCTTTTATATTACTTACATAACTTATGCAAAGCATCAAATATTGATATCAAAACTCTCGTTTCTCATGAAATTATATTCGCAATTGAAAAAGTGGGTTTGACACATATTTATCAGCAAGAAATTATCGACGCAATATCTGGTAGTTTTTAAGAATTATGCTATTTCTGTCCATCCGGGTCAGGCCGAACGCGATAAAATATTAGTCAAATCCTTGAATTTTCTAGAAATAAAGTTCTTCGGAATAATAAGCGAAAAGTTTCACAAAAATTAATTCATACTAACCCTCTTCTTAAATTTGTGACTCTATCAATATCACTGATCCAGAAAAATATCTTTTCATATTTGAATAGACTCTGTTACATTTACAATATACTGGAAATAATCGATGAATTGTTCTTAAACTGACACACTGTCCACAAAGAAATTAATTGTAATATAGTTCTTCTCTATGACATTTAGATAAAAACAAATTGCTGTTCATTATAATAGCTCACAAATAGTGAAATTTATTATAAGGTTATAATATGTTAATCTTACATTAAAGAAAACGACTTGCAACATTCTATATATATGTGAGTGTAATATGATACTTTTATGACTCAAACAGTAATATGTGATTAGAATATATAAATAACTTTAATTTTCAATTTACTATACAAACTTTCGACACGCATATACTTGTCTTAAACGTATTTTAAATAGTTTGATTAAAAGTCTTAAAAATTAATCTTATTAGTCTTAGCTCATAAACAGTTGTTCAATCTTCATGCATTTTCTTTCTCATATAAACAATAGATTCAATATTTGATAATACTTACTTTCTGTTACCAATTTTGAAAGTCAATTTTGGCTAGGAAATAAGCAATATATTCCCATCGTTCAATGAAATTGGATAATATTTACAAATTATGAGTCATGTTATGGTCATATACGATATAAAAATTAAACGATTTGATTGCAGAGAAGGCATAGTAAACATTAATAATTCAGGTAACACAGGACAAATTTTTACTAGTAAAAGAAAAAAAAGAATATTCTACTACGAACGAGTGAGGAAATATGTATCATGAATATTAAATCAATATCAATAACATCGAATATCAAAGGAATATGTCACTTCAAATCAACTTTTATATCTATAATTTTATGCTTTTTATATAATATAAAAAATATTTATACTAGTCAATAATTATTCACTATACTACAATATATACTACGACTATCACATTAAAAGTTTACGTTATTTTATCGACTATAACTCACTATATAAACAAAACGAAAAAACAAAAAAGGAGAAAAACATTTACACTTTGTTCAATTCATTAACAAATCATTGAATAAGATAACAAGCATTTATAGTCTGAATTTGAACATGAAATTTTATTCTAATCTTATGTTACAATACGATGTTATAAATGTCAAAATGGTTGAGATTTAATAAGCATGAAACTCGATCGTATATTATCATAGTCCGTGTTGAAAAAAAAAATATTCATGATTTAATAAAGTTTCTTAGAATCCTGATTTTGTCTAAAATAATTTTTGGGTTCATTTTTTAAAGGATATCATGTTTTTATGTTGGATAAAAAACAATTTTACAATATATATTCGAGAAATAATCTTATTTTTTTTTTTTATGTTATACATATTATATTCTTAGTGGTAAAAATCTAAGTACATTCTTCAATAATAATCGTTATATAATCGCTAAATGCTAGTTTTCTTTGTTTGTTTATTTGTTCTATAATCTATAAAAATAATTTTTATCATTTTAGGAAAACATCTAAAAATAGATAGATATAAAGGAAAAGTTTTTCATTATAAAGATAAGAACAAATACAAAGAAAGAAAATGAGGAGAAAATAGTTTTTATATTATCATTATTTTACAACAACAGAAAGGGAAATATATTCATCAAATTCTTAAACACACACACAGAAGTTTCGAAAGACTAGGTTAAATTATATATCGAGGTATAATACCCTAAATAACCTCCTGTAAGTGATGATTCGTTTTTATTCAGTCAATTAAAACAGAATATAATTATATCATTATTTTAGACAGTATTGGTAATATGATTAGATGAGAAGAGATGATGATATGTCACTAAATGTTTTATTTATAACGAACTGAAAGCTAAAAATTGTTCGAAACATGTTGTTTTTTTTGTCTTTTATTAGATTTTCATGTGTGAAAAGGTTATCAAAAAAATCGTCCATTTAATCTTGACACTATCTTTAAACATCAAATCGTACATAATTATTTTCTTAAAAAATGAGAAAAAACAAGTGTCGTTAGAGACTGTGCTGTTTATTATGTTCTTTTATCACACTCACTTAAGACGACAGTTCTATGCAAATATATTTCAGTCAAAACAGTTTAAGAAGAAAAAAAGATCAATCAACGATAATATAAGAGATGTCAAATAGTACAGATTAAAAGTTATTACAACGTACTATTCAACATTGATCAGAGCAAATGAAACAACTTCATATTCAAATTACATTTTTATAATGTACAAAAAGATACAATATAATCGTATTGACAATTAAAGCCAAATAAATACACACAACAAAAATGTTTCATAATAAATCAAAAAAATGTACAAGAATGTCCAGGTTAACCCGAATCGGTTATACATATTAAATCGTTTCATTTGATCAGGAATACCTCTATCATGGTCTGTCTACTTTCGAGATTACGCTATGAGATCATATCAACGTGAAGAAAAAAATAAAGTTCAGTTAGAGTCGCGGAAGAGTGCGTTTTCTTATTCGGTATACTCGATAATCCAGTAAATTTTCTATTTTTGACGTGGGGTTAATGCCAAAAATTATTAAAAAATTTTAAACAAAAAATGCAAAAAAAAATTGTATATGTAAAAAAAAATTATTTTAAAA
>CAJNOQ010003199.1:0-21049 GCA_905250885.1 Didymodactylos carnosus | reverse complement strand
GATGTTCATAATCAATAGGCTTTTTTCGAAATTGATCAAACACTATTTTTCTATTCAGTTTTTAACGCTGAATCTGGAAAGAATTGTTTGAAGGCTTCAAAACAATCTAGAGCCGAGATATTAAAGAAAAAATCTTTAATATCTCGGGATCTTGAATATTCTGAGAGATTTTTTTTGAGTTTTTACATCCTTCAAGTACTTTTTGATTGAAAACAATCATTCTATACATATGTTATCAGCGTTATTCAACCCTTTTTGCATATACTAATTATCGATAATTATCTATTTAGCTATTTTTGTACAAAAATTAGAGTTTGGACAAAAAAACTTCATTTTCAAAAAAAACATTTTCAGATCCACTTTTTCTAGTTTTTAAAAAAGCGAAATTCCGACTCCAGGTTCTAGCAATACATAGTTGATGGATAGTTTACTAACACGCCTATAATAAAATTTGACAACGTCATGGTAATAGTAGTCCTCTGTAAGAGTAGTTTTAGTTTAACACATTAACCGTCTAAGGTTTATTTTTCTTTGATCAATATATACTTAATTAGATTCAATACCGTGAAAGATGACGACACACGACCTTTGTTCAAATCGACAACAATTGTTCATTTATTGAAACAGTCAGTTGAACAAATAATGAAAAAGTAAAAGAAATTGAAAGTAGTTATACATATATATATATATATTGGTTAGAAGTGTGTTCATACAAAGATATGAAAAGAAAAGAATACCGCTGATCTATCTATAAACACCATCTATATAGTGAATAGAGTCGAAATAACCAAAACAAACACTGTTCTCTATATGCGCGCAGCATTTGGGCGTTCAAAAAGAAAGAAAAGCAAACACAAATAAATATCGATCTCTCTTTCTACCATCCATTTTCACTCTACACAAACATTTGTCAAGACATGTTACAAAAAAAAAGAGGAAATAAAAAATAGATTTAATGATATCTGACCTTTAGTAGTTCATTAGTATGACAGATATGTGAGGTGAGCCAATGGCCCCCCGAATATACTTGAAGAAAAAGTAAGAGACTAAATAGTATAAAAGCCCTGAGCGAATCTTGAATATCCTCACATTTTGTCCAAATCGTATAAAATTTTGATCAAAGCATTTTAGTGAAGGTGGCTAGAATCGTTTCATTTCGATATACTGAAATAATAGGAAAAAAAAGCCTCATTCTTCGCAACCATTGAAAAATTAACAGCGTTTCATGCTTAAATCTAGCGGTGTCGTATCAGCAGTTGCTGCAGGAGTAGCAACAATAGTCGATAATGATGATCTCGTCGGATTATCGCATTGAATTCCTATTGGTTGTTTCATTTTATCTGAACTAGTCAATGTTATGTTTCGCACAGAATTGGATAAATTCGATGATGTTGATGTAGAAACGATTTTTATACTTTTATCTGCCAACGTCGTTTTCGGTAAAAGTGTACGCTTCGCTGTCATATTCGGAGGAATTGTTATAATTGACGACGATGAGGGTGTCCGCGATGACTTCGTAATATACAGCGGTTTATGAGCTGCTGTTTTCAGTTTTGGCGATGAATTTAAAATACGAATTTTTTTCGTAGACGGTGGTGTCTCCCCGGTAGTAGTGGTTAATGTTGAGACATCGACAACAGCAGGGGGAATGTCATTTTTCTTGGATAGTGATGTAGCAACTGTTACAACTGCTGTTTTATCATTTGATGTTGGAACAATAATGACGGGCGATGGTATTGGCGATTTCACCGGCGATAACGAACTCGTTTCAGGTACATATGGCGGAACCTTACAAATGTTTTTCTTGTGTAAATTGGAAGCTGTTGAATCTCCCATACCATTACTAATTTCGCTAGCTTCTACTCCGCCTTCGACATTAATGATGACCATTTCGGGTGAGCGTGGTGCTGTTATTGTTGCTGTCTCTGTGCTGTTTTTTATTGAAGGTACACGAAAATCGAATTCATCACAATAGTCATAGGCTCCAATGAGAAGATGTTCACGATCAAATATGGACGTTGGCGGTTTAACCATAGTTGGTACAAAACGAGGTTTACGTTTCTTGCGTTTAGCCGCCGGTTGAGTTGTACTAGCTACAATCGAAGGTGTTAACGTACGATTAGAACTAAAAAAGTCGGCAGTTGTACATAATTTTTTCTTTGGAGGAATTGAACTTTTGTCTCCTAATGGTTTTTTTCGTTTTGTTATTTTTTTACTACAAGAATTAATTAGATCAGGTAATGGTTGTTCGTCTGACGGACTGTCGGTTTTATGCTGTTCCTCTGCCAGCTGTGGAATATACCAGGATGTTTTAGCTCGCCGAATTCGCACTTTTAATGCTGCATCATTTGCCGCATCTGTCATCGAAGATGTTGGACTCGTTCCGCTTGATAATATAGGTTTTTCATTAGTAATATCACTGGTTTTTACTGGCAATTGATCAATTATAGAAGTAATTTCAGCATCAACATTTTTTGGAGAATGTACTGATAATTCAGTTCGTGTTGTATCAATATGTAATGGTGTTAATTCGTCATCTTCTATCACTGGATCTTCAATAAAACGTTCGACAGCAATACACGGTTGTTCATCGTTTAATGTTCGATTACGAACAGAACGTCGTGCTGTGGGTCCAGTAGTAATCGATTGTCGTCGAGTCGCTTTAGGCGTACGATTTGTTTCAACAGTCGACGATAGTCGTGGACGTAATGATCGTGCAGTATCCTGTTCTTGTTCGCTTTGTTGTGCAGTTACAAAATTTTGTTTTCGTAAATATTGAATAATGGCTAAATAGCCTTTTTGACTAATAACAAATCTGACATCGAGAGAACGTCTCTATAACAAAACAAAAATCAAAACAATATTAATATGTAGGTTAAAACTAAATTGAATGCTTCGATATGCTTTCTACGTTTCTTCTACGTTGCTAGAGACATCAATTAATTTGGAAGTAAACGTTAAACATTTCAATGAACAAAATAAAAAGATTATGAAAGGAGATATTGGCACAAAATCTCCTTTGAGGTGCTTGGTTTTGCTGTGATCAAAAAGCGTCGAGAATGTATCTGAGTATGTCATTTACCCCCTATCGACTCCCTTTGCCAGCTAAGTAGAGTTTATAGTAATCAGTCTTATTAGCTATTAACATCTATCGTAATAAATCCTAGTTTATCAATCATTAGCATGAGTTTTAAATGTCATGTCAAATACTTTTGCACACACATGTTCACTATATGTTTTATATTGATTAACGGAAAAAATTCTTCTCTCTCTTGACTTAATAGGCTTTTTTGCTTAATTATACTCATACCCAACCTACTATAATAAAATTAACTATTATCTTAGATAAACAGAAATTGATGAAGAAAATGGCCACATTTTTTATGTTTGAGTATGTCTGTGTACACGATGGTATGAAAATCTAATAAACTAGTTGATTTTAATCAACGACTAATGAACACAATCTTAAAAAAACCCACAAATATTTCAGTAAATATAGCGTCTTAAACAGAGACAAAACATAACAAGCCATAATCAATTACAGTTAAACATGCTACGATTTTTATACCCGTTTACTCTCATAATATGTAGATGTGTCTCTAAAAAAGCGTATTGTACTTGATGAAAACTCAACTTTGAAAACTGATCAGAATGTACG
The DNA here is from genome assembly GCA_905250885.1 of Didymodactylos carnosus. Taxonomy (NCBI): domain Eukaryota; kingdom Metazoa; phylum Rotifera; class Eurotatoria; order Philodinida; family Philodinidae; genus Didymodactylos; species Didymodactylos carnosus. The sequence goes on along the minus strand of CAJNOQ010003199.1, from coordinate 17,391 downwards.
TATTAATTAATGAAAAGGCTCATTTACTCTTCTAACTACATTTAACCTCTTCAAATGCGATAAGAGCAAAGGTGATATATTAAAAAAGCAGTAATTCCATCTGTTTCTTAATCTCACCTTGTGCATTTGATTGTAACAGTAACATACGTCAATAAGACGTTCATTTAAATCCAATAAATATGTTTTATAAAATAAATCAATCTAAAAATAAAAATAAAAAAATTATTAAATGTTCAGTTTATTAATGCCTATTTTTACTCACTTTTAATGTTGGTCCAATGCTATGTTTCATTCTTATAAATTTTTCAACGAGTCGAATTGGTAAAGTGACTGCACAATGTAAGTAACATGACGGTAACTAAAACAGACGAAAAAAACATTTTTATGTCTCAAATTACTATACAAAATAAATAGTTAAAATACTTACAGTTGATATTGGAGATGTATCACAATCAACAGGCAAAAGTTCAGAGGCTCTAAATATAGTATAGAAAAGACAGTCAATTATTAGAGAATCTGATGTTCGGTTAAAGTATTTTTGTTTTATTATGTATTTAATGCAAAAAATTTCTTTAAACAAATGGTGAAGTTATGTACACTACAAAAATTTTCTTTTTAATGAATTATTGCTGTTAAAATAGCTTATTTTTGACTCTCATTGGTTGAATCATCATACTGGAACGTTTTTCTGTTTTCATTTTAAATTTCGATATAGAAAATGGTACTTTAAAAATTACTAGGGAGTTTAATTTAACAATATTTTGACACTAGGGACAGGAAACAAGTCTTATGGAAAAAAAAAGAAATTTGAGGGCGTCTTATTTAATAAATAGTGATTAACATATAAAGGGAAATGGTGTGTTGCTTGACACATAATTTAATAGTTTCTCTTCCATTGTCTTTTTATTACGGAAATAGACTATTTTATTTTCTGTTACTGAATATTCAACTGCTTAAAAACGGAAATTTGACCATTTAAGGTCAGTCAAAAAATTTGTGAGGAAAACAAGAGACAACGTTGACCGTTTTCTTTAGAGATATCTATGAATAGAAAATAATGAACTCAATAATTATGATTTGTAAAATAATGTAAATGAAATTCGTCAAAAATTAAGAGCAATAGACACGATGAACGATCAAACGAATATGTATATGTATTTGGATATATGAATATCAAATAAGAGAGTAAATATTAGTGAACTATGTCAATAATCAAAAAAAGAAAGAATGTCTAATAATTTTTTATGTGTATATGTGGAGAAAAAGAGTAGAAACGATATTAGTAAAATATACTTACAAATCCCAATATTCAAGATAAACATCTATCGTTGTTCCACAGTGAATTGTTAAACTATCTGAAATGATGATGAAAAAAAGCAGTTGTTACTACAATATAACATCAGTGATCTGCCTTGCTAACTTTAACAACTTAATTATTTCTATATTATAAATTTTTTTCAAAAATTGAGAAGAATCGTACAAAATTTTTTTTCCTTTATACAACTAGTCTGTCTTTGTAACTCAGAAAACCATTTTCTTCTCACAAACGCACTCAGACTCAATTCGTTAGAGGAAATGATTTTCTATATTTCTGTATTGTATCTAAAGGACTTTTTTCTGACGATCAAAATTTAATTAGACTTTTTTTTTTTGTTGTGTGTGTGTTGTATTTAAGATGAAAACGTAAAGAACTTCACAACATCTTCAATATAAGATAGATAAAGAGACGAAGAAAAAAAATCCTCTGAGGGCATTCTTTTGTCTCTATATTCTAAATTTTTTATGAATACAATGCGATAGTTTTAGTTCACGTATAATTTATAACTTACCAATATTAAAAATGTTTGATGATTTTTTAATAAATGTTGAATGATCAGTAATTTCGCCTAAAAACAAAAAACACAAAAATGAAAAAGATGACAGACAGATCTAGAAATAACGAAGTGTTTGCAAAATATTTGCTTAGAAATAAATGATCAAGTATCATTCTTTGAAAATCAAATATATTTTTACTAAAGTTTTGAGACAATGTACTATTTTCAAAAACATACAAAAAATGTCTGATGAAGCGGAAAACACACTCTCAAATAATATGTACATCATCATAAAATAGATTTAACTTTTTCAAGTGAAAAAGACAATATCTAATTGATCTATATGCATTATTAGGCTTAAAAAAAACTCAAAAAAGGTTTAGATAGAAGAAAACTTTCTGATGCTTGTGAAAAAACTCTTTTCTGTTTTGTAAAAATCCAAAACAGTTTTATTATTCATTCTCATGAACTCTTGAGCGACAATGTGACATTTTTCATGATTGTTTTCAAAGCAAATGTGCATTGTACAATTCATTTTTATCGTATACATTCATCTGTAAATGAAATAAATATTCGATAGGAAGTCCTATCAAAAAAAGAAAGCTTTGGCTGTATATATGTTTCAAAAACTAAGACAAATGTTCAGTATTTTAAAAAAATTTTCAGATTTTCTAATATTTATACGAGTACTAGTGAAAACGAAGTCATGTAGAAGTTTCAATCATAGAATTTTAATTAATCATAAATTCCGGAAAAGTTTTTTGAAAGGCTATTTAGTAAAGAGATAGAACAAGTTGGATGTCAATTCAGAACTAAAAGCCAAATTATTCATGAGAGTAGGATGGGAACATTTTATAATAAACCAAAGATTCTTTCAAATCTGTGTGAAAAGAAGAATATATTACCCTCACCACGATGGATATCAAAATGTCTTTAGCTATTATCGAGATAAAAGTTTCGAAAGAAATATATCGTTCTCGTATCAAATTCTGATATTTGTACTATCCGAAATGTTTTTTTTTTATCAATTTTTTTATATTCTAATTACGAGATTCACAAAACTAAAACCGTAAATTATCTTTCTTTCTATCTTTTTGGAAATGTTCATTTTGATTGAATTGGACAAGCCAATTAACGTGTATACACGATCACACATCACAAATTATATGAAAGTTCATCATAAGAAATAGGAAAAAAAACGAATAAAAAAAAGATGTGTTCAATTTTCTTTTTCTCTCTCTCTCTTTCTCTCTCTTTATTTTCATTTGCATAAAATACATAGTCTAAATGATGAATCATGATGACAAGCAGAACCATACATATCGAGATTAAATTCATTCGACACTAATTGTTGCCTTCTTTATATAGACGTGCATAAATCAAGATAAGCGAGATATAGAAACTAGTATTTACCGAATAAAGAGAAGAAAAAAGTGAAATGAAGAATGAAGAAAGGTATTCTCGAAATACAAGAGGTTTGTGTGTTATGTTGATCGTTCAATTTAGCGTTTGTAATATAATAGATGATTATCGTTCATACAGAATAGATTCATTGAGCCGTATTTTGTACACATACAAGAAGAGAAGTGTGATTGACACAAAACTATTTACAAAATTAGACAAAACACAAACTGTAAACTTACGTTCTAATATGGATGGAAACATTTTGTAAATTAAACGTTGAAACATCACATCTGATCTAGAACAACAGAAAAGAAAGACAAAAATGAGTTGGTGTTAGTATTTTTTGGTTCATATAACATTCTTTCTCCTGTTCAATGACAAAAAAAAATTGGCATTAAGTGGAACTGACGATCAACAAATTAAGAGAATGGGCGTCAGATGATGAGTTATTGTTTAAAGTAAGGTGTCATTATCCTTCAAATCAAACAGGCATAAGTGTAGGAGAAAAAAAAAAAGGTGTTTTTTTTTTTTTTGTTCTAATCTGATTGATGAACGTAGAAGATGATGTTGAGTGATGACATCTTGCAAAGAATGTAAACAACAGATAGATATAGAGATAAGAGGAAATTTGAGAATGATAAATCAATCTTTTACTTACTTTAATGAATTCCATGGATTTCTTATATTTAAATTGCATATTGGACAAACAGATTTACTTTGAAAGTAAATTACTATACACGATTTACAAACTTAAATAACAAAAAAAAAATAGATACGATCAACTTTTTAGTGCAGAATAAAGTAATAGATCGATTGTTTAAACTGAAAGTCTTTCAGAATTAACAAACACGTTTGGTTCACACTAATTTATTCAAGAAAAACAAGTCGATTTCCTCAAAGTTTTATCGAATATTAAATACAAAAGACTATTGAAAAAAAAAGTATTTTATTCTTTTAATAATAGTTATTAAAAATAGTGACTTTTTTTCAACATCATAGTAAATAATTTAGTTAATAATTAAAAAAAGACTTACATCGATGTAAACATTCATTGATAACTGTTGCTTGTGTAATATATCCATGACAAAGTTTACATTGAAATAATTCATTTAATTCGATCTCCATTTTATAATCTAAAAGATTGAAATGAAAATGTTTAATTATACTAATGTATTGTTAAATTTGAAATGTATTCATGCATGAAGATCTTTAATGTACTAGTAGTGGTAGTGTGAATACAGTAATAAAAAACAAAAACGGGAAATGAGAGAGCTATAGGACGTGACTAAACTATGAAGTTAAAGACAAAAATGTTTCTTCTTTTTTTTTTTTACAGTGCACGAACATAGAGGTAAAGTTCTGTGTGGCCCTGCTACATCATAGAAAAGTTCAACTTTGTGTGATAGTAATGAAGGTAAAAAAAGAAAAATGTTTGACAGATCAATCAAGAAAATGATTTATGTTGTTTATTATCATTGATAGAACACATATGTATTGAATAAACACTGATTCTGATAGACGAGAAAATGATTCATCCATTTGTGCATGATATAAGAATAGAGTATTTTTCAAAAAATTACATCAGCATTTTGCAATAATAAATAATATAACTTTTATAATGGTTATAAGTGGTTTTTTTAATCCTTGAAGCAGTATTCACAACCTTTATTTCATAAACATAGGCATGTTTTTTTATTAAATAGAAAAATAAGTAATTGCATTATGAAATGGCAATGACTGGACGATTACCAAGTTATTACGTAAAATTTTCTCTTATATTTGACATTATTCGATTCAAGAACTTTTTCTAATGATAAGAATACCAAGTCATTATACTATCTAGTTTTCTATATTTTCTTTACTATTTTCAATATTTATATTTGTAACAAGCAAGATTAAACTATAACAATCTGTTAGTGAGCCAGAAAAAAAATGATTTAAGAACTAGTTAGTCTTAATGAAGTGAAGAAAAAAAAGGATGTGACAGAAAATTATATAGGAACATATATTATTTTACTCTCAAAATAATGAAAATAAAGCTCAAATAAACCTTCTACAAAGTCGCTTTATCATTCTCATCACTGAATACATTGTTCTTAATTGCATTATCACGGTATCATATTTATCGTTTCTCGCTTTCCTATCAAATAACATCAACACAATGAGTAAAAGCCATAAAAGTAAAAATGCACTTTAGAAACTGATAACTAAATGAAAAAAAAAAAAAAAAAAAAGAAGTTTTGATCGACATTTACATATATATAGATAGAGAGAAAGGTAAAATTCTCTACTCTGCACTTATCAGTAACGAAGAAGAGTAAACATTTCTTCATATATACACCTGTATATAATTAAAAGTATGTAGATAGCGACTATGTCAAGCAAAACTAATTAGTTTTAATGAACACGAGAATATATGTGAAGTTCATATAGTCAATATGAGACAATGCTTACGTTTCCAAATTTGTAAGGTCTCCTTTACTATTATATGTCGGTCTAGAATATTATGAACATTTTTCGAATTCTTGTAGTAATCTTTAAGCAAAGAAAGAGAGAGAAAAGAAGAAAAAAAAAAAGAATTCTTTTTTTTTGGCTTGCATAAAAAAATAAATAGAACAGAACACAACCGAAAGACGTGACACTACTCAACACTACTCAACTCTATTCACATATGGGATGTATAGTTGAATTTACTATTGTAGATGCAAGAACGATGATGATGGTAGACGTCGTCGTCTACTTTGTTCAGGATAAAGAGTAAAAAAAGCATTGTTGTTCTGTAAAAAGAAAAATTCTTCTGTATTAATACTTACAGATGAATGCCTTCATCTCAGCTGTAGAGAAACACTTTGAAGATGATGATGATGATGAGTTTCTTGCGTTTTATCTCCTTTTCTTCGCACTAATGATAATGTATTTCCAAGAGAAATTTTCTATACTATGAAATTAGTCCAGTTACCAGATAATCGTGATTGCTCAAGTACAGAGACAGAAAAAGTATTACTAAGAAAGTATCTATTTTACATCAGTTACCAGTTTTAGCTTTGTAAAACTGTCAAGGATTTTCGAATTCAACAACTACAATCGTTCCTCTTTTTGAAATAGTTCATTTTGGGTTGACGAGCAAGAGAATAGTTCGGAAGAAGAGTGTCTGTTAACTCCAATCTAACTCATTACTTCAACGTCTCTCTTTTTCGAAGAAAAAAAATGTAGAGAAGTATGACACAAAGATCAGATAATTCTCACGGTCAAAAAGTAAAATAACAAAGGTTATGCTGAGAAGTTGACCGATCGGTTATAATGTGTCAGTGTTGCAAGAAATGTTTGATAATTCCCATCCAACGTTCAACTAAAGTAGACAACAATAGACTAAATAGACAAACAATTACGTTTAAAGGGCTTATAGTAGATAGTAAAAAGAGTAAACCATACATAAAACTAAAGTATCATTGAGTTAAATTTCTGATAGAAGAATTCTACCTAATCGAACAAAAAAAGTTAAAAAATGAGAGGTTATATGAGAGACGTTCTAGATGAATAATAGGGTATTTCTACTATTTACTGTTATCCCCAATTGATTGAATCTTCTATGTAATATTTCTTTGTCACGATAGTTTAACGTTTACTCTATGTTATTCGAAATTCAACTTTGATAAGAACTCTTAAAAGCCATAAGTTTGCAGCTGAAAAGATACAAACGGTTAAGGACGTCGTATCTCATATCAAGTTTTGATAGTAGGATAAAAACTTATGCTATACAATAACACCCTTTACAAACGCTCTATAATGATCGATGCATCTACCGCTATGATGCTAAACGTTAAGGGATTCAAGTTACTCTCCTTGTTTTTAAGTCAATGGGAAAGAGTAGATTTTCAATAGGTTCAAATAAATAATAGGTTTTATTGCGATTTTACAATTATACCCTGGCTTTCTTACTTGATATCAAGGACAATAGTGATGATTATCTCCAACACACATAAAAAGTAAGATAGTGTTACGTTGTGCAAAAAAGCCTAATTATTTTTCCATGACAAAGAAAAATATTTTTATCCCCAGACAAAAAGTTAGTTTAAATTTCAATATTCTTACCACGTTTATTATTTGTAACATTTACTTCTCTCAAATGTTCATACGTACATGCATACTCATACACAACTCAGCGCTCTCTCTCTCTATAAGATCGGCAAATATGAAATGAAAAAAAAAAACATATTCCGACGTCTCGATTCTCTTCTTCTTCTTTTTTTCTTCCTTTCTCCCATTTTTGTGACTTTTTTTTCTTTTCGTCCGATGTGTGCAAATGTGTGTGTAGCTGTATGCGTGTGGATTTCTACCTAATTTATTGGTTTTTTTCTTCTATGCATATAAAGAACGAGAAAACGGTAAGAGCCTTACTCATATATCTTTTTTTGTCGATGTATATGTATATATGCCATATTTTTCAGAGTGCGTCTCGATAAGCAAAAATTGTCTCCGCTTTTTCTTTCTCTTTCTTGCCGCTAGTTTTTATGAAATATAATCTTATATCCTGATTGATTGCCAAGCATCATTTAATCAAATAGAATAGAGGATTGGTCGAAAGAAAAGAAAAAGTAAATTTTTTTCTCTAGCTATAGTGGCCGCAAGAGAATAGGTTACTATGTATTTGATATCAGACATGAACATATGACATACTAAAAAAACTATCCAACCAAATAAAAGATAAGAGTGAACAAGTTATTTTAAAATTTCGATTGGCGTGATAAAAAAATGTATTTTTGAGCGTCATTTTAAATAATTTTTGTTGCTTAGCGTTCCATATAGGTGTTATAGTTGTTGTTTTTTCTACATCTATAATATAGAATTTCCCCCTCCATATAGTATCGACCTCATATAATGGAAGTTTAAAATAAAAAATGTTTCTTTCTTCTACGAGTTTAACTCAACATATAGGGACAAATATTGAGTGAGTGTCCCATTTTCCGGAATAACTAGAAGAATTTCAAGTTCGACATCGTTGTTCATAAGAATAATCAGAGATGAACTTGTCAGAATTCGATAAAATTTTTACCGTATGATGTTGAAAATTATAATTAAGTCATTGAAAAGTTTGTTCCTACTGTTAAGAGAAATTCGACTTCTTTGACTTTTTCAAAAGTTTTACAGGAATTGCTTCTGTACTTCAAGGATGTCTCCGAATGATATTGAATATGAAGAGTTTGATTCTAGTATAATAATATATTGTTGATACATAATTATGTTGTCATAGAAGAGTATTTTTTTCAATAACTCTTCAAGAATGTTTCTCACTTCGAATCTACTGGAGATCATATTTCTGTACCGGAGATTCTATATAACACCTCATTTAATATGACTCAATGATGAGTTTCTCTATCAAAGTTCGTCTATATACTAAAAAGTAGAAACTTTTATTAGCAAAAACTAAATTTTAAATTTGACTTGTGTTTTTCTAACGTTTCATCTTAAACATACTTCTACAAATAAACTGAAGTATTAACGTTGTTACATTTGAGTAGCTTTTTTTTTCTTAACATTGAGATAGTTTATTTGTTCCTTGAAAAAGGTTAACAAAAAAAGATTCAAGTAGAGAACACATAACACAAGTACATTTGAGTAGATCTGAATGTTAATACCTTTAGTTATCTTTTTATCGTTTTCGCTTTCAGAATGTGAAAAAAACATGTTAAAAAAGTCCATGGCATCAGTTTGAGCCAAATTGTTCAGTAACCACATCCATCTGGTTAAAATTTCCATTAAAGGACAGACTAGATTCTAAAATATACAACATAGAAAATTGTCTCATGCATTAACACAAAAATTTTCATTATCTATTCCTTAGTTATGCTAGTGAAACAACTTTAAAAGTCAGACGTAAGTTAATTTTCCTATCAGAATTTAGACAGCACTTCGTTGACGAATTAAATAAAGAAAAAGGAAAACAATCCTTTTTACTATTTTTCATTTTGCTTGATCTCTCTTGGTTTTATAAGAATAACCGTTTTCATTTAAAATAAGTGTAGTGGCAGAATTCTTTATAATATTTTTTTTGATATGACTCGAGTAAAAGAGACAAAAACGAGAGACAACAGAAATATTTTAAGTATTAAAATTTCAGTTAGATTCGATAAACTTGTCGAGAGGAGGATCTTAGTGAAAAATCAACAGGTTTTATAAATCTCAGCACCAATGATAATTAAACACTTAAGATAAAAGGACAAATATTTTTGAAAGTTGTGGAGCGTTGGGAGACGTCTGATTTTTTCAAGTACGTCCACCTTTTAGTATTGCGTAAATGCATTTATTGTTCGAATGAAATTTGGTGAAACATCAAAACATAATGTATATCAAATGAAAATGACTCGTTTTAAATAATTTGTCTCATCTCTTGATTTGAAAATTCTTTTTACCTATATGCAATAGAATAAAAGTTGTCGATGTATGTTATTAAATCAAAATATTCCTTATTATTCAACGAACTTTACACATTTCTAGTATATTTTTTGTACATTTTTAAAACATATAAGACACGACAAACATATATATCACTGTTATTACATGAAGAGACAAAACTACATACAACAGGAGTCTTTTAGACAATTATTAGATAAAAGTGAATACATGTGATAATGGTGGTGATATACGTAAACGACAATTTGAAATTTACTGTGAATGATTTGCTTTTTGATACGGTTGTTGTCGACGCTGCCACCGCCATTGTATCTAAAATGATGTAGTCGGATATCAAGTAGTAATACTTTAGAAATTAATTACAAAAGTGATTAATCATCAATAGTAGTATGCAAAGCAAAAATTTGAAAGACAGTCGTTGCAAAAAAAACCACAACTCTATGAAAATAATCCTTCCATTTGAGATCCTTCTTTTGCTGTATGAAAATGTCAATCCTCTCCCCGATTTTTTGTAACACTGGAATTAATTGAAGTATTTTGAACTGTTTAAAAGTGGAGTTGTATATAAACTTTCTATTCATGCATAGTATTCGAAAAGTATTGCTATACACCTACTCATTATTCGCATTTTCAGATTAATTGAACAATCATTTCCACTCCATCCGTCGCTACATACGCACTCAGTTGTTTCATTATTCAACATTTTACATTGACCGTTTTCATTACAATCAATGTCATTCGTAACACAAATATTCTCTGTTGAACAATCGTGACCCGCTCTACCATGATGACATTCACATTCATAAAATGTATAATTTTTCCTTAGACATTTACCATCGCCTAAATTACATAATACTCATTTCTTTCTTTTGGATGGAACGAGCAATTTTCCATCAAAGATATTCGCATAAGAGCAATGGTGTTAATTTCTCCTCAAGGTATGAGGCAATTAGCTTCATCCAACCGTCAGTGGAGTTGTGATAAAGAGAAAACGTACATATCAGAAAATTGAAACTCGTTCTATCATGTTACAAGTCTCCCCCTTTTAATACGAATAGAATTTTAACCCTCTAGAATCTTTAATGGCTACCAGAAAATTATTTAAGTGAAACCTCTCGTTACAATAATTCGCAACGCTTAAAATTTTAAATCACGACGTTAAGTTTCTCTCATTTCCTTTCAAATCAGAGTTAGTGCCGGAAGGTATGTGGACAGCAATGTTATGCAAATTATCTCTAAAAGCATCTTCTGTACGACGAAAAAAAGGCATTCTCGATGCATTCCATATTTCCTCATTGGAGAAAAAACGCTATGATGTCTTCAAGAGGCGACCGGATTCCCTTTCTTATGCATCTCGATTACATTCTTTCACATAAATTGAGTGCATTCGAAATGCGTAAAATAAGGCTTGCTGACGTCTGAAATGTGCCTGCTAAGTCCTGTATGTACTAGGCTACCTTGTTCTGCAAGCCACAGTTCTTCACTTTGAGACATATAAGATAACATCTGCAAATAAACATTCAAACTAATAATACAAATAAAGCAGAGAAAGCTAAAGAACATCTTGATGTACCCAAAGAAACAATCTGCATAGAAAGAAGAGACTTTTGCTTTTGGGGTTTCTCTTAAAAAGCTAAATCAAGGACGCCGGGGGTGATTTTATGTTTGATAGGGAGAATAGTATTCTTTTCTTCATTAGTGTGTTCATCTCATTTTCTTTACTCTTTTTAGCTTGAAAATCGCCATTCTATCATCTGACATATTAGATCCCGTACACGCTACAGTAAATCATAACAAATCAGAATAAGTTAGCCACTACTTTTCTTGACTATTTATTGGTTATCAGGATCCTGCAGGAGTTATTTGAACTTATTAGTAAACTTGAAATACATACATCTAGCAACTCCTGATAATCGATAAATAATGAAGAAAAGACGTAGAAAAAAAAACAAAGTAGTGGCTAACTTATTCTACTTTATTATGACGGATTCTATTTTCTATTCGTATTCTATTTATTATGGGCGGAACCTTACGATAAAAGTCGCAATAAAGGCTGGAGAGAACAATGAGTTGTATACTGGGTGCACTTACTTTTTTTCTCGTTCTATCCACAGTGCGCAACTAAGTAGACATTAGGGAGAAAAACGAAAGTGAGATTTTTCAAGAGTTGAATAGCGTGTCATATACTTCGACAAACACTCTATCTTTTTGCCATTGGCAGTTTTTTCTAAGTGCGAAACTTAGTCAGTAAATTGCTAAGGAAAATTAGAACGAAAACAATGGTATTATTGGAAAACTGGATTTTGCACAAAATCTGGGCAACCGTTTAGAAATACAAAGACATATTCTGAAACTGCGGCAAAGTCTGTATCGATTAGGTATACGACGGACCGGACAAATGTCCGATGTTTGACTCAAGCATGTTCCATTCGGACACTGTTTGACACAAACAGTGTTTTACTCTGACACTACCCGAGTCGAACCTGTTCGAACCAAACATTCAAACACTGATCGACTTTTTTCAAATGCTGTTTTCTCTTATTAATTTACAGCTTTTTTTTAGTCGTCTAAAATTGTAGGTGAATTGACGTGCTAAGCATTTTGTGCTCACTGTCACTGTACAGTTTTATAGAGTCTAATTTACTACTTGTGTAACTAGAAGCAAGCTTGAATGTGTCAAAAAAAATAATCTTGTTTAATATAAGAAATGAGTAAAATAGAAAGAAAAATAACAATCCCCTTCAGCTAATCAACAGTTCTACTCGAAAATCCCTTTCGGTTCTAATCTCATCCCTGTTCTAAACTTTACTGTTTCTCAGCATCTCTCACTCAAACTCTCCACGAAGAAATTTCACTAAGCAGACACTTAACAGAAATGAAAAAAGTCGAACAGTGTTTGAATGTTCTGTTCGGACATGTCCGAATCGGTTAATGTGCGAGTCAAACAGTGTTTTATTCAGACACTGTTTGAGTCAAACTGTGATTGAGTCAAAGAGTGTTTGGGTCAAGCAGTGTCCCAATCAAACAGTGTATGAATCAAACAGTGTTCGAGTCAAATAGTGTCCGATTCGAAGTTGCCCGAGTCGGTTGTTCGGTCCGTCGTATACCTAGTATCGATTGCTAAAAAAATTCTGTTTGAAAGTCTTTCCTAACGAAAGCAGTTACCGTTCTTTCTAAACTAACGAGGGAACATATTTAGGTGATTAAACGCTTTTTGCTCGGAATCTGGTGGGTTATAGGTTATCGACCATGCTGATTACGAATATGGTCATAGGGGTTGCCATTAGCCCTTCGAAGACCTGGTTTTCTAGAAAACCAGTTTTTCAGAAACTCTGAAATGGGACATCTCCCAGCTTTACACGACCTTTCTTTGCAAAGTTATAGAATTCACAAGGAAAGCCCTAAATTAATTTCTTCTTATTTCTGTAGCTTTGAACTGACAATGAACATTCAGGGCTTTTCTTGTAAATTCTATAACTTTGCAAAGAAAGATCGTATAAAGCTGAGAGATTAATCTCCCAGTCATCTCATTTTAATCCGAAATTGCGGACTACAATCATGCTTCATTAAGAAAGGGTCGGGTTATAGTTTAGAGTTTCTGAAAAACTTATTTTCTAGAAAACCAGATCTTCGAAGGGCTAACGGCAAACCCCATGGCCATATTTGTAATCAGCATGGTCAATAACCTATAACCCACTAGATTCCAAGCAAAAAGCGTTTAATCACCTAAATATGTTCCCTCTTAAGCGTTTTTTCAAAGGTGTCTTCAGCATAGTGAGTGCGCGCACTTTAGCGCAAGTCCAAATTAAATGCAACTTTCAGTGAATGTTCTTCGCCATCCAATGCATCTATACAGTTAGCATAAAATAGCATAAATTTTCAGAGCCGGATTTTATAGATTTTCCAAAAATCCTTGATTTTTAAGGTATTTTAGAGTTTTATCCGTTTCTAGAAATATCGAAAACAAAAACTAATAACATATTCGGAATCAGCGCAAAATGCTGCGTCGAATGATCTATAACTCATCTGGTTTTGGTCGCTAAACTTTGAATTCTACAATTTTCTTAGATTCTGGGATTCACACAAACAATTTTCTGCTAAAAATTTAAAGTTCAGAATAAAATAAACAAAACTCTCCAAGCATGTTTTCTATAGGTTTCCGACGATGGTCTTTCCAGCGGAATATTTCGAGTAACGAAACGGGTTTCTAGAGGGTTTTCCAGAGACAGGATCTCCGAAAAACCCTCCAGTAAACTTTTTCGTTACTCAGGAACCATTCCATTCAGAAGAGTATCATCGAAAACCTATGGAAAACTGGTATAAATAGTTTTTGTCTACTTTTAGAGTTGATGTCCGCATGCCTAGCCAAAATTGCACACTGTGCTATCTGTTAACGATCTGTTAACTGATGTCCTGACTAAACACAAAAATGTCTGGATGAATAGCTGATGATTAAGACTGTATCTAGTGCCTAGATACTTAGAAGGAGATTATATGTAATCGTTGGCTTGTAAGCGCATATGTGTTTTGAGAATAGCTGGTACCTAGAGACCTCTTCCCATCTAGAGAATGCCTAATGAAAGCATCATAGCTGGAGAAACCATGATTTCGTAGGTGACTTCTCAAGACATACGCATGACTAGCTAATGACTAGCATCGAAAAAGATGTCAAAAGCCACCTCGATCAGTTTGAAATGCACCCTGAATGTATTTTCTAATCATCGAAGCGTTTTAACAAAGCATTTTTTATTGACAGTATAATCATTAAATGATTATTGCTCAGTCACGTCGCGTTCAGAGGAATAATATATACATCTTTTAGCCAAACTATAGTGGGTGATATTATATGTTTTCGTTCAATGGCTGAACAAAAGGATCCTGAGAACAGAAAAAAGTGTCTATGTCAAGTGAAGGTGTTTAATGGAAGACTCTAGTACGATGCCTATATACCTCGACAAAGATGCGTTACACATGTGCCGTTTGATGAAAGCTCACACGAATCGCCAATGTAGTCAGTTGTACAGGCACAATGATACGATAGAGCTCCATAGGTGAAACACTTTTCGGCTATTGGCGGACAGTTATCTGGCGAACATGGATTGTGTTCCCATTGACAATATGGACCATAAAAATTTCCCGCACACTGACATCGATAGGTAGTATCTTAATGAAAAGAAAGATTACGAGACGGGCTTTTAAGACCTTTAAACAAACAAGCAGTAAAAATCACACTTTGAGGTATACTGTTATCTTTCTTTCCCTATCACGTAAAGCAGAAAGAAACTGATGGTCGTATTTTAGTCGCTTTCGGAAAGCTCAATGTGTTTATACTCTTGGTCTTTAAATTAAGTGAATAACTGGCATACTTGTTTCTGTCATTGGTATACAGAGTGCATCATGTTGACACTTATGATTTATACATGCTGACACATTTGAGTTTCTACAATCTTGACTAAATGTACCATCTTTACATAAGCACTGTTCCTCAGTATTCTTAGATGTTGAACGACATTCTCCACCTCTATAACATGGATTTGAATTACAAACATTATCACTGAAATCCATTGATTCACATCGATCTCCTTTATAACCCTGCAAACCAGGATAAACGACTTTAGATAGAAAATCATCGTAAACTAGTATAAAGAACTATCTCTTACCGCTACACAATGACATGTTGTTTCATTATTTTCTAATTCCTCGCATGTGCCATATTTACAACTATGATACCATGTTAAACATATACCCTTTTGCAATTTTTCAGAGACTTTATATTCGCAACATGGTCCATAATAATCCCGAAAACATACACAATAGACATCGTCATCCGTATTCGGAGCACGTATTTGAAGACCACCATTGGTACATCGTCTTCTGCACGGTTCAGTTGTGTCACCTACATAATAAAAATAATCAGTTTAAGTTTTCCTTTTCAGTTATATTGTAAATAATTCAGGCTTACTATGATCCATAGTGGCATACAATATAATCAATAATAATAACCTAAATGAGAGAAACTTCACTATATTCAGTTTCCACTACAATCAAATACAAGAATTATCGTACAACAGCAAGGTAGTAAACGTATGATGTACGAATCTGTTGAAGACGAATGCATATTCTCAACTTTCCGCTTGACAACATATTAACAATTGGAAAAGAACAAGACATACTTCATCTATTTAAATTTGTTGTTAATATTCAATGTATGTTTATACACAGAAGCAATATGATTGCCTCTGTGAAAACTGTTGTCTTTTATGGAATGGAGATGGTTTGTGAATAAATTTACTTTCAAATTCTGAACTCAAATAACAGTGAGCAATTACATCAATTCAAATAATTTCATTAAAGTTAAACAATAAACATCAACGCAGCGTTGATGATATATATATAGATGATAAACAGCACTTAAAATTAATAATATTAGTTGATTCTACTAACAAAATTCCGAGGACGAGATAATTGACTTATTTGTAATATTGACTGTAAGCACTACTTGATGTTTTCACGATTTCTGTCAAACATCATCACTGTTCAACGTATCAAATGTTGTAAATTGCATCTGTGACGTGGGTTTAACTATTATTGTTAGCTTTATACTTTTTGATGGTGCTATGTGAACTTCATATACTTCGTTTAACAACTGGCTATTTATTAGCACAATAGAGATATTTATCATTTTGGTTTTTATTTTATTCTGACATGGCGGGTATGAATATGTTGAAATGGTTTAAACTAAATATAATTAGAAGCACTTGTGACGATATGAGTCTATGGGTGGAAAAACCATGAACATTTCGGAGAAAAATGATCGATTATGATAGCGGCACTATCTGTTATGTCCACAATTTTCGATTCTGGACCATAATTCCCACTTTCCAACTGCAATATTTGAAACAGACTATATAGAATATTCAAACTTTTGTGACACGCTTTTATCAAAAGAAAATTATTGCTCAAAAGAACTATGAATAAGGGGCTTCAGAATCGAAAAATCAAAACTTCTGGAGGTTTACTTTTCAGAAAAGTAACGTTCTTCAGTATAGTGTATAATGTTTATGACAAATGGCTGCGGTCTTTGTTCGCCGCCGTCAAAAACCTAGAAGATGCATGTTAATGTGGCTGAGAAAAAAATAAAGAAATGAATGAATTCATCTGCCTTCCTAATATTTTATTTAGAAAGAAAGTAGCAACACAACTACTGTGCTCAGTATTACCAAAACCCCTCTGCGCGCGAGATAGCCTGTCAATTAAAAGCTTTTTCATTCCATACCGTACTCTACCGAAATGTTACAATAAATGTGTCACAATGTCACACTAAAAGTGTGATAATATTACGAAAAAATTTAGATGCGATCTTTTTATTGCGTCAGTATTATATGTTTAGCATGGTATTATCACACTTTTAGCATGACATCAAATAAAACGTGATACTGCTACATTTTTGCGGTGCCAACAATGTCACACTTTATCCATGACTCCACTGAGACTCCGTGTTAAAAGACGATAACGACTTTGCTTGCAGAGTGAAGGCTGACATTGTGACTTGTTCTTGTCTCCTTATCTCTCTTTTCTGACACCCCGTAGTCGCAAAGAGCAGCTAGTTGGAGATGTCAGAGAAAATGGTTTCAACCCTAGTCGAGAGTCCCGGCAGAAGTCCCGCGGGAGTCCCGTTTTGTAAAAATCTCCCGCGGGAGTCCCGATGGATTCTCGCGGGACTCCCTCGGGAGTTCTTTTTCTCAAAAAATCCATAGGGAGT
>CAJNOQ010003198.1:0-21050 GCA_905250885.1 Didymodactylos carnosus | reverse complement strand
AAACAAAAAATATTTCTAAAAAAGTCTAAAAAAAGCGAGGGTTACCTTTAGTTTTCTCTCACGGTACGCAACAGAATTTCATAATATATACACCACTAGATAGAGGACATCTTCTTCTACAAACCTACATATATCCCCTTCTGGAGTCAAAATCTTATAGTCACCTTTTACGTTACAACGACAGACAATATCCAAAACCAAAATATAGGCGGCATTTTGGTGAAAAATCGCTGGTTCGAATTTTTATATTTTGAATGATGATATATATACTATAAATAATGCCCTATTTAACGATGAAAAGTTTTTGGTTCTAGCTTCTTCCCAAGTTGAGAAAATTAAATTACAAAATTATTAGTAGAATTAGTATGCTGGCGCGTAAAATTGCATTTTCTCCGTCAAATAATAAGTTTTTTTCAAAAGCAATGACATATATAGAATCGCCATCTATTGGGCTGTCTAGCCGTAAGAAAATTTTCGTCGGACAAAGTTAAATTTCGGGGAACGCGCATCGAATGGTATATAACTCATCTAGTTTCGGTCGCTCGATTTTGAATTCTAGAAATTTCTTAGTTTTTGAGATTCACACAAACAATTTCGTGTTGAAAATTTGAATTTCAAGATAAAGTAACCTGAACGACTCGAAACAGGTTTCTTATAGGTTTTCGACAATGCTCTTTCCAGTGGCATCATTTTTAAATATTGAGAAAGTTTTCTGAAGGATTTTCCAGAGACCGGATCTCTGGAAAATTCTTATAAAACTTTTTCGAAACCCAGCTCTCATGCCATTAGAAAGAGGATCATGAAAAACCTATAAAAAATGATTCATGAAATTTTAGTTCATTCATAAAGCTAAAGTCCGCCTGCTCTAGCAAAAAATGCCCACTGTGACATGGATATCAGCTTTCAAAATAGAAGTGTTTAAAAGGCGACCTTTCTTGATTCATTTAATATGTTTCATAGTTTATAGTTAGTAGACTACAATAAAAAAGAATCTCTCATGTAGTCGCTTAATCTCGTTTAAACAGCATACTGAATGAATTAAGCGTAATTGTACGCTTTACACCAGCAGCCACTAGGTCCTCATCTTTTGAATGGAAGTTACAAAAAGAAGTGTAGAAATCCCATTCTAATTGATGTTTTAAATCAATAATTGAATAAACGTGAGTATTTTAGGTAAGGCCATTATTTTGTGATCAGAGCACAAACTGCAGAGTTAAACGTTGAATAACATCGATCTCGAAATAACCGAAAATTTTCGAATTTTTTTCATCAAGTTTGATTGTCCTACAGTTTTTTTATCCTACAGTTCTTCCCCTTAACATAGAAAATAAAATGAAAAATTTGATAAATGAGACGATCATGTTCAGAAAATCAAATTTTGACTGATTCTAATTAGTTCCAAGTTTAAATACTGCTCAACAGCAATTGGTTTACCACTATAGAGTGATATTGGATAAGTACCATCAACATGTGAAACTTCTAAGTATGTTGAATGCATAATAAATTTTTCAAGTTTAAACAAAATTGAGCTTCGGAATCAAAATATTTTGAACACACTAAGAAAAAACAAGTGCGATGGATGAAACGCTTAAAATAACCCACAGTGAGGCACTTTTATTCGACGAGACACATTTTTCAAGCTAAAAGGCTAGCCAACGCAGATAGAACACTCTTATTTTTGTACACGTAAGAAAATCTCATTCAATATCGTTTCGATTTTTGTTTACAGAAAAGTCTTAGAGGGTGAAACATCAATTAACTTCAAAGCCATTAAATTAATTCTAAAATATATGCTTATTTGAGCAGATATTGTTGTAAACGACACGCGACAGGAATCAGAAACTTGTTTTTTTCCGTTTTTATTATACCGTATGAAAGGCTGGGTGACTAAAAGAATAAGATAAATGGTACTATAGAACAAAAGAATTCTATATGTGTATGATCTAGCTTTCTTTCTTCTTTCTATACACTTGCGACTGTACAAATATAGGTATGCATAAGCAAACTTTTTAATGATTTCATATGTATATAATAAATATTTGTATACGTCGATGGTGTTTTCCGTCTAGAAACATATTTGTCGTTGTGGTATTTTCTCATCTTTTTTGTTTTATAATGATGTAGATGTTATTAGAAAAGTGATCGTATATAGATTGTACATATAATAAATAGGAAAAGAAGAAGAGCTCACTTTTTTCTTGGCTACACAAAAATAAGTGTCATCATCTCACACGTATTATATTAAATTTATAATTAAACTATAATCAAATCATGGCGGATGAGGTACTGTTTATTTGATAATGTATCGTCATCATTTTTAGAAACTTGACTGAAAAAAACAGATTAACGTACCTTTTATATTTTATTAGAATTTGCCAATAGCGAGACTATAATAGAGCATCGTTTTCGTTCCGTAGTGATACTGGACTTTGATAAAATAGTTTCTATAGTCAAATTAATCCCGTTGTCTTCCAGGGAAGGTAATGTATAAGAGTCAGATGTCTATCATCAAGAACATCTCAGTCGAGTAAGTAAATCTCTATAAGAATATTGTTAGTACAAAGGATTCAGTCCCGATTCGTCGACACTCACTCTCACACCGCCCCTCCCGCCTTTGAAATTCTTTGATGTATATTCTTTGAAGTGTCCGATTTGTCGACGAATCGGGACGATACCGTACAAAGTATTTAAGATACAGCAGCAGAGCGGGCATTCAGTTTCAGTTCATCAATTAGTTAATGACTTAATTTCTATCATTGTGTTTAGGGATTAACCGAAGATGAGAAGAAAGCGCGTAAGAAAGCGGAACGTGAGCGTAAACGACAAGAAGCTCGCGATGTGGCCGAGAAAAAAAAACGATTTGGTTTAACACCGGAAAAAAAACGAAAATTAAGGGTAAGTATTAACAGTTTTTTTTCGTTATAATATAACATATATTTTTGTGTTACATCAGTTACTCATTATGAAAATGGCTACAGATAATTTAAAGAATGCTGCCCAACAACGTTTAGAAGCGAGAAAAAATTATATTGAAGAACGAGTTACAGCATTACCAACAGATTTTAATAGTTTAACAGAAGGTAACAACAAATTACATTACCAGTAGCGACGTCTGATATACTATATCATTCTGACATCTGGAATGAAATGCTGTGAAACAAAACTGAGCACATCGGACAATTCATAAGGATACGACTTACATACTCACATAGTGTACTGTTTTGTTTTAGCTCATCTTGTATCATTATTGAAAGAATTGCATAAACAATTGACTGAACAAGAAGAAGCAGAATATGATCTTGAAATGAAAATTCGAAAACAAGACTATGACGTATGTATAAGTAACTTGTCTTTTACACTTTATCATAGTCTCTTCTCGTCCTATTTTTAGATCAACGAGCTAACAATTAAGGTGAATGATATCAAAGGAAAATTTATCAAACCAATACTCAAAAAGGTGTCGAAAACAGAACAGAAGTATGCCCGTTTTTCTCTAAAAATAGTAGCAATAACAGTTTCAAACTATGAATTTTTATAGAATGCTTAAACTACAAAAACCGAAAGAAGAAGAAATGGATTTTCGTTCAGTATTAAAAGCATCCAATAAACCAAAATTTGCCTTAAACACTGAAGAAAAAGACGAAGAAAAGGTTAATTTTCGTGAACAAGTACAATTAAAATCAGCCAAAGAACATAAAGTCGAAGAGGAAGATTAACAAAATTGATACTAATAAATACACACATACGATTCCGTGTAGTGTTTGTCCAATTTTTTTGTGTTCCATTAATTAAACCATTAAAAATTACCTGCCTTCCATTCGAAAACGTCGGCTTTGTTTAATAAAGAAGGAAAAACAAACATATTTTCCAGTACTCAAAATGGAAGAAGTTTTGTCTGAGTTCACCGATATGTTCACCGTGTATTATCTGAACTTGAAAGTCTGTATTCTTCGTTTTCGCTATCAATATCCAATGAGTCACAACGTTTCTTTTCAAACTTCATCCGGCTTCTCCTATCTGTGCAATACCAATGGTGCATTAACAGTCACTGTAGATACAAAAACGAATTAGCGAAATATTATTAAATTTCAAAATCATATAGTGAAAGAGCAGAGAGTGAGTGTAGCAATCATGCTATTAAAATGAATTGAATAATAATATATCGAAAGATGTTGATAGTTGTTCGGTTCAGAAATCGTGTTTTTCATTTGCTCCTACACAGATCAGATATGAGTTCTTTGAAAATATGTGAAGATGAATTCTTTGACTTTGTGTAGAACTCATTTTTAGTTCTTCAGTCCTACAGCTCTCGCTGGAGTACATTTGTTCTTCGAAAAACTCAGCTTTTATTAGCAGCAAAAAAAGTTAAGAACTCACATTTGGAAGAAATTATGTTCTGTTTTTCATTCCAGCAGGGAGCATTTGGAGGGACATTTGCTTTAAGATCTGCTGGTCAAAGAAGTTCAAATTTACTGACGAACTTGGTTTTAAACTTTGATTTTTTGGCTGAAAGACCGCTTTAAATTGAGACGGAAGATATGGCCAGGGATCCCAGCTGAGACGCCAGCACAGTCAACGCGTTTTTCTGCTCTACTGAAGTTGATTATTGCGCCTCAGCTGGGACCTTTGGATATGACAATTAAACATCTGGCTTTCTCCTACAGAATCTTTCCGAAAAGAAACTTTTTCCTCATAAACTAGTGGCACCGTTTTTAAGTATCTACGACCGAAAACCGAGGCCTAAGGTAAAGTGAAGTTATTAAATGTCGGATGATCTATCTAGTTGCTGAAGCTTCTCTTCTTTCTAGAAAACTTGATGGAAAATCAACGTTAAGCTAACGTAAATGCAGTTACTTAAGTTAAATCAGGCCTCTTTCCAAACAGACTTCTAATTTGAAAACTCAAGTTTTGTATGCACTTCAGGTAGGAGGAGGGGTGAAACTGTTGGCACGAGAATAAAATAAAATTCTTTCTTAATTTAAAATTTATCATTGGATGGATTAGAACTTAAACCAGAGAAAAAGGTTATCACTAAACGAAATCTTTGCTAAAAATGAAAAACTCGGAAAATGAAGAGAGATAGTCTTGCATTCATCCAGAAAACATTCCGCTTAAACTTAAGCAAGAAGTTTTCAATACCAAAATTAAAATTAA
The DNA here is from genome assembly GCA_905250885.1 of Didymodactylos carnosus. Classification (NCBI taxonomy): domain Eukaryota; kingdom Metazoa; phylum Rotifera; class Eurotatoria; order Philodinida; family Philodinidae; genus Didymodactylos; species Didymodactylos carnosus. The sequence continues at coordinate 15,896 of CAJNOQ010003198.1, read as the reverse complement.
AGACAAACTCCTTTTCTACTCATTTTTTCGCTGACTCATTCTATTCTGTCACCGCTCAATCCTTAGAAGCTTGACAAAATAACGTTGAGGTCACACGCCTTCCCTAGCACAGCTGTACATTTTCGTTGCCTTTTTGTAGATTTGAGATTTCCAGAGAACCCGACATAATAGTTGAGTTCTTCATACAGTCGAAGAACTCGATTGTTGAATAACAAAATTCATTTGAAGAACTCAAACCGTTAAAAAACTGAAAAATCAGTTGAAAAGCGGAATATTTGTTCTTTAAGTTTCAAAGAACTAATATGAACTCTTCAGCTAGTTCTCTGAAAGACCGAAGAACAACGATTTTTTAACAGTGTTCTCTGATGTAGTTCGCTGTACTTCTACTGACTATTGATTGTTTCACATATCATTTCCATCTTCTCCTTCTCCTGATTTTGATTAATTTCCTTATCTATCTATTTTTCAATAAGTACTTTTCCATGAACTAATAATAATCTTTTTGCTAAACAGAATATTTTTTCCTATATGACTGAACATATGTTGATGATGTCTGAGCACAATAAAGAAAAGAGGGCCATTATGGATGTGTATATGTATATTGCACAACATGATTGAGTTAGTTGAATGTGTTAGTAGACAAACAACAACTATGAACAAAACAAATGTCAATCTAAACAGTTATGCGTATTGATGAAAAGAATAAATATCATATTCCATTTATATTCTGCATAATGAGCATTCTCAAGTAGATCATTTTTTCCATTAAAACCAAGCATTTTTCAAATTTTATCCCTACAAATAATATCACAATTTCGTTTTTAATGTTACATCAATAAATCTTTTAAAACGTTTTTTCATCATTTTTTCAAACTGTATAATAATATGATATTATTTTTTTCTGGTATTTCAATTTCTTGTTACGTTAGACGTCGTGGAACCAGTTTTTGTGACAATAATATTTTCTCACCCCCGTACATATTATACATCTGCTTACACCTCATTATTTATCTCCCATTCTGTTTGTGTGTGTGACAAAAAACGAAGTAAAAACGTCCGTACAGTTGTATATCTATAGAATTTTCATCATATAATAAATTTGGGTTATTCAAGATCGTTATTCTAATATAGAAGAGAAAAATATAAGAAAACAGCTCGAGTTTTATTGAAAATAGATTACTATAAGATATTATACCCACTTTCTTTAGGTAGATATTCTTTTCTTTCTTTCTCCAAAATAATATTACAGAAAAAATTTATCCAAGATTAGAGTGTATTATCGCAAACTCTTTGTTTTTAAAAGCAAATATTCTGAATAATTTTTAATTGCTGAACTGTGAAAATTTTAAATTAAACGTCAATTTTTTATTTAGAATTATGTCGTCATACTTCTTTAATTAACTATTGATTACGATCATTTTTGCTTTCATCTAAAAAAAGCCTAGGCAATATTGTGTACAAAAATAACCTTGTACAACTTTTTTTCGTCCACATTTATTTTTCCCATTACTTGAGAAAAATATCTTTCTATTTTTTTTTTCTTTTTTGGGATCATATGTAGAGATATGTGGAATACAATAAAGACAATAAGTTGTACATATTGCGCAGTTTCTGTTCTTTTTTTTCACTTCTGGGCATAAAAGAAACAAAGAATCTTAGTTATATTAAGCTTTACAGTTAAACTAATGATACAACTTAACGTGTACAATTCAAAGTAAAAGTAAATTTCTTCTTGTAAGATGTATGTCTTTTCTAATATAAATCTCAAATGTTTTTTTTTCAGAAAAAGAATCTTGTTCAAGATCTTAAATTTGTGCAAGAATACAAGCTCAGATCGAAATATAGTCTAATTTTTCCATAGAGATATATTTTGTACAACAAAATCTTTTTTTGGTTTGCTTTTCTTCTTCTATCGAACAATAAACATGATAACTATTATAATCGCATTGTAGACATTTATATTCTCGTTTTCATGTGGTAGAGAAAATAACTTTGATTATTTCACAACAAATGTAACCAAGTTCTCTATTTTTTTTCTTTTTCTTCTTTTCCCAAAAAGCATCTTTTCTCTCTTCTCTTCTGGTCCTCTAGTATTATATTACACACTGAATGATGTGTATGTATGTTGGTTTTGTATATATTTACAGCAGAAAATCAATGTCATGTACGTTTTATTTCTAGAATAGAACTCTTTTCCTTTTTTTTTTAGAGGGGGAAGGAAATAATAATAATAATAGCAGCTATATACATACATATCTATTCGACGTCAAAATCCTTGGTCGTTTGTGTTTCAATACACAAGAAAGATAGATACACAACGAGTATACTAACTGTTAATTAATAGGATAAAAATGGCTGACGAGGTAAAAGTTCTAAGCATGAAATTCAATAGATATATCATATTCAAACTTTTATTTATATTCAATATTTAAAATGTTTTGATATTTTATGTGCATGAAACAATTCATTAATTATTCAATTAAAGCATGAACATAAATGGGAGAATGATTGCACGCACACTTCAAATATTCAACTTTATGCTTTTAAAACAAGTCATACAAATGAATCAATAACTCAATATCTATTCGAATAGAAGTAAAAGACAGTTTAAATTTAACTTTTTCTTTAGTTATTAGTAAAATTTTTATAGTAGTCTCAAATTTTATTGCCAATATAAAACTATCCACTGAACTTCATTTTTCTCAACATTTAGAAAATCTATTCTTTCTGTTCAGTTACGTAAATTCGCTTAAAAGTTTTGTATGGAATACGTAAATTAATTTTTTTTTTTCGATAGCAAGTATTAGCGATATATATGTACATATATAGTCCTCGACGAGAACTTTAAACTATATCTTTTGTACAAGTATCAATAATCTAGAATCATTTGAATACACACACTAAATTTGTCATGTTATTGCGCAGAAAATATGTTAATGCAAAATGCATGGTTAGCTGCACGACTATCAATATACTGGTAACATTTATCATCAACATTTATCATCAATTTCTTCTCTATGTTGAGTTTGGACACAAACAAATCTTTATTCTTCTCTTAATAACTAGCTTATAATAACTAAAAAAAACGATTATTCTTTATTAAATAAATTGTTTAGTTGATTCAAAAACGTAATTTAAAAAGCTAGCTTACATAAAAAACAGATAATCATGTACAGTGCTTCCATTCAATAGATGTCACTGATATTCTTCTGAAACGTACTTTATTTCTATTAACAGTTGAAGATGAGCTACATATTATATTCAAAATATTTTCCAGTAGTTTAATGAATATTGAACAGTTATTGCTCTTTTTGTACTCCTTTAATAATCAACTGAAGTAACATTCATTTGATCGAATCTAAAGAGATGGCGTAATTTCTTAGTTAGACGAAAATTTCTAGTTATCTGGCAATTGGTTGCTAAAATAAAAGCTGCTACCATCGAATACTGCACGATATTGATTATAAAATTCGATGTTGGGTGATTTAGTACGCAACGTATTTGTGTTGAATGCGCATGCGAAATGTCTCGATTAAACATTACTCAATCAGTTCTGTAACTATATAGTAATTTAACACGTGTTACTCTCAACTCAAATACGTATTATTTTAGGATCGACCACTCACCGAGGATGAAAAGAAAGCACGCAAGAAAGCTGACCGTGAACGTAAACGGCAAGAGGCGCGTGAAGCCGCTGAAAAAAAGAAGCGGTTCGCCCTCACACCGGAAAAAAAACGTAAATTACGGGTAAGTCAGGATGATATTGAACAATATCCAAAGAACATGAAATTTAAACATTTTTTATTCAGCTTTTGATCATGAAAATGGCTACAGAAAATATCAAAGGTGAACAACAAAAACGTTTAGAAGCACGGAAACATTATATTGAACAACATATTAAACCATTGCCAGATTTTGCATCACAAAGCGATGGTAGGAGATAACACTTTGATCATTTTTTTCTTATCATTTCTTCTTCTTGTAGCGAATATACTGGCATTTTGCAAAGAATTACAACAACAAGTACAACAAAATGAGGAAACACGCTATGATTTGGAAATTAAAATTCGTAAACAAGATTATGATGTAAGTAATATCGTCTATATTTTCTAGTATATTCACGAGTAACAAACGTGAAACTGTTTAGATCAACGAATTAACAATAAAAATAAATGATATCAAAGGTAAATTTGTTAAACCATCATTGAAAAAAGTATCAAAAACGGAACAAAAGTAAGTTGTGTAGATCTTGCTAAACAATATTAGCTATAACTTTCAATATACTGTTATTTATAGAATGAACAAAATCAAAAAACAAAAAGAAGAAGAACCAGATTTTGTTTCAATGGCTAATTTGAAAAAGAGTGAAAAAAATAAATTTGCGCTCAAAGAAGAAAAAGAAGAAGATAAAGTTAATTTTCGTGAACAAGTACAATTAAAATCAGCCAAAGAACATAAAGAAGAAGACGAAGCATAGATAAAATTGACAATGTTATTATTTATATATTCGTACATGACCGATGGATTGTTCTTTTTTTTAAAATTCTAAGCATTTTTTCCGATGGTACGTTGTATCTATGTCTATACAAATTAGCAGTATAATCGCGTCGTTTCTCTCTCGCTCTCGTCATGTTGTTATAAAATTCTTCTGTTTTATGATACAAAACAAGCAAACACCTTCCCGTTTTTTGTCTTTTCAAATATGTTCAGAAGAATGAAAAGCACTTATATCCTTTCTTTTTTCTCTCATTAGCAAATAATTTCTAATTTAAAATAAAATGCACCTATAATAATCGTCGTTTGAAATTTCACTTGATCTTCGCTACGGAATTTGCTTCTATGATGTGATTACTTTATTGAACTTTTAAGGTCAGATTGGGGAACTAATTGAAACTGTTCCCTTTCACGTGCATCTTTTGCCTGCTTTTTATGTTATTTGATATACAAGGTAAATACTACAGATATATTTATATCTGTAGTATTTACTTTGCATGTGAAATAAAAACATCTCAGGATACTTTCATTCAGTATTAAATGATGTAAAAGTCGCAAGGATTTGACTATAGTCATCCGGTAGTACTAACAATAGTCTGTTAACGATCTTAGTTCTCCTTAGAAAGTTATTCCGAATATGATATTTTTCTCCGTCTACAAGTTATAAATTTTAGTGCTTTTTTTACTAAAAAATTCTCTGGCTGAACTTACGATTAGTCTTCAGAAACAGGCAATCTGAAGATCCCGTCGCCTCAAAAACTGCACATCAACTCCTGGGGATTCTTGTTTTCCCAAACCTTAACCACCTAGGGGTACAACAGCCAACATTTTTTCACGTCTGGTCAAAAGCTTTCTTTGTAGGAGGCCTTGTAGGAAACTCTATACAGATAGGTAAATGCAAACTGCACCTTGTCACCTGTTCAGTATGAGAGCTTACTTATAATCAAGTGACTTAAGTGCCAGTAGTGTTTCATTTCTAGAGCTATTGTCGGTAAAAAAAAGAATGGACTCGGATATTTTTGAATAACGTTTGACAGAAAAGTGGTAGATGCTTGCGGTCTTCACTAATCGAAAGCTAGAATCTAACTGCATCTTTTCACAACGAAAGTCATTTTCAAAATCTTTCCCTAAAGCAGATTTTTTAGGAAACCTTTGAAAAACCAGGTCATTACTCAAAAACTTGAAATACAAATGGTTTGATTTTTTTTCATGGATAGATAGTTCAAAGTGTCCTCTTCAAAATGGGAGTTAAGCGAGACTGTCATCTTCGATCGCTTAGGCCTGGCATCGAATTTTCTGGGAGTCCCAGAACTGGTCTTTTCTCACACGTGGGAACCTCACAAATGACTCTAGACAGGAATTATCGACCACGTTGAGTCTTGTAGCAGTCTCTGTTTAACGATTTAAAAACGTTTTTACAGATGAACTATCGAAACCTGTACTCAACCTAAGCTGTTATAACTGCTGTGCTATCTTGAAACTACTTAATTTTATTTCAAATTATTATAATGTTACATAAATATGAATGAAACGAAACTGTTATCCATCTGTGTCATATTCCAAATCATCTTCTATTATGTATTTGTCCATTTCTTCAGCTACCTTATCTGCCGCTCTGAATGTTTCCGCATAGTTTTGTGCATGCTGTATAAAACGCGCTATTAATTCTATGGAACATGCAGCCATGTGTGCTTGAGATAATGTCGTAATATCTGTAAGAGTAAAATTATTATTCTTATTTTGAATAAAATATTTGAGCTCGGCCCAGGCTAATTCTATCAGGTTGAGAACACAATGCTTTATCGGTAATCGTAGCATCTCAACTTTGAATTCTTTCGCCGCCTCATCAACTTTAAATTTCTTTTCTGGTCCATAAGCAACTGCTAGCTCGACTAATTCTGCTGTAGTATAGTATAATTCAAATAAGGCACCTTATGATCATCTAACCATTGTATAATCTCTACCTTTTTCTATGCTTGCTTTGGTAATTTTGTCTCATCTGTCTGCTCATTATGCCATGTGGCATTATCAGTAATGATGCATATGTAAATATGGTTTTTCAAAGGTCTCCTAAAAAATCTGCTTTAGGGAAAGATTTTGAAAATGACTTTCGTTGTGACAAGATGCAAATAATCTAATTTCTTGTAGCTATTTCGTTCATTATCGTAANAGATTCTAGCTTTCGATTAGTGAAGACCGCAAGCATCTACCACTTTTCTGTCAAACGTTATTCAAAAATATCCGAGTCCATTCTTTTTTTTTACCGACAATACTGTAGATAAAGGATTTTATTGTGCATTACCCGATCCCTTTACTAGTCGAATGTTTCATGTAAGACCGAATAAATATATTCCTCACAACTGTAGATTAGTATCGTACTATTTCATAATGAGTCAATATTTGATGGAATATGTAGTTGAACTGTTACGATAATGAACGAAATAGCTACAAGAAATTAGATTATTTGCATCTTGTCAATTCAAATCTCCAAACCGCAAAATGATCGAAACATATCGAATAGTGTTAGATAGTTGGATAATTCTAAAAACATCTCTTCAGTGATAATTCAGCGTAATATGCAAACTGTTCACGAATCAGAGATAGGTCTATCTTTTAGTATGACAAGATAACAAGTGTTTTTCTCTTTCTTTCATTCTTATGCTGCGAACTGTACATGAATTGTTTTTTCGAAAGCACATGGTATTGTTTTGAATTTTTATGTCACTAACGCATTTACGATGTCATAATTTGTTTTCTTCCTTCTGCACAAAATGTGTCAATCGTTTCATAATACGAGTACTATGGTTGTTTTGCCGAAAGCATGAGGTACGATAGAGCCATTTTTTGTATCACGATTTTTTTGTTAAAATGCCACTATATTCAACACAATATTCTGAACAAAACTATCAAGTTGTATTTTAGAAAAAAATCGCGATAGAAGATATGGTCATTCACACTTCGTTTTAATCTGATGTTGCTAACATGCATTAGTCTTTTGCTAATATAATTGAAGAAACTCTTGGGCCCATACAACGAAGATCTTAAGGCGAAAATTGTGCTTTGTCTAGTGAATCTCTTGTCTTTCAATTTTTATTGTTCTCGAAACTGTCATGATGAATATTATCAAATGTAATACTACTTAAATGCTGTAGTATCACCGAATTGAAAAATATTTGTTAGCAGGTATATCAATTGTAAAGATAGATTCAAAGCATTATATAACACTTTTTTATATTTAAGATAAGTAATAAATAAATGTTACTATAGTAGGTGCGAGTAACCTTCAGAAAAGACCCACATCTTTTGAAGACTCACATGTCAACCTCATTAAATAGGGACAATAAATCTCAATGAAAAAACGACTCACATTTTTTTCTGTTCTTTTTTGTACTGTTATGTAAGAGTTCAGAAGAAAAAAACTTCATGTTGTTCTGTTCTGTTTTCTTAGCTTTCTCTTCTGCTCTATATATAATGTGAAAACAGTTGACAGACACACATTTACCATGTTATTGTTATTATTATCCAGTTTATTTTATCAATATATAATTTCAACATTAATCACATCAGTGATAATACTACTTTGTTATTTTACCATCGTTGAATACAGAAGAGTTCAACGACGAGATAAATCTCGTTTACGTCATCAAAAATATTCTTTATCTGATCAAAATGATATTGATTCGATTCGAAAACAATTAGATCCATTAGATCATACACTCTACTGGTATCCTGTTGCTTTGTCACATGAAATAACAAATAAACAACCATATGGATTTCAGCTATTAAATGAACCATTGTGTCTTTATCGTACTGGTAAAAACAATGATGTAGTGTGTGTCGTTGATCGATGTCCTCATCGTTCAGCTCCTTTGAGTTTGGGTCAAATGACAAAACAAGGCACTCTCGAATGTATTTACCATGGATGGCAATATGGTGTCGATGGCAAATGTCAAGTTATCCCGTCGACTTCAAAATATTCAAATGTAGCATCAGTGATATGTGCACAAACAAAACCCGTTCATGAACAGTATGGTTTTATATGGGTATGGCCAGGTAGAAAAGATTTAGCACATTCCGATTTAATTCCTCATCAATTATTAGCCGATTTACAACATTCAACTGACTATATTATGTCACCAGAAGGCTATCGAGTGTTGGACATACCCTACGATTTAATGGTCGATAATCTACTGGATATTGCGCATATCGATTTTACTCATGATGGTCTCATTGGTAAACGTTCATTAGCCACATGTATCAAATGTGAGAAATTATCAACAAATCTATTTTCATCAATTAATTCTGAATCATGCTCGTTCAAACTCACACGTCCTGAATCAACAAAAAATAAAGGAGAATGTACATATATGCATTTTTTACCACCATGTTTCATTCGTCTTGAACACATATTTCAAAAAGAGCGAAAGTTTACCCAAATCATGATCAATATACCATCAGCAACAAATAAAATGAAATTATTATTTCAATTTTATCGTAATTTTGCAAAGTTTAAATTTGTTGAATATATTCCTGGTTATGATTATTATATGAATAATATGAACGTAAAAATAGTCAATCAGGATTTATTATTACTAGATGGTATTAATCGAAATGTTGATTTATATAGTGCACCACTGTTAGGATCAATTGTTTCAGCTGATCAACCAATTAAAGCATTTCGAAAATATCAAATGAAAACATTGATGAAATATCAAACAATCTATTTCAAATCATGGCAGAAACAGATATTTAAAGATGGTGAAGGTAGTGGAAACTCTATCGACGATATTGAAGACTTAAGAACATCATGAAATAAAAATAGATGGATAAGAAAGTCAATAAAAACCAGTTTATCATCAATGCTTAGCGTTCTTCATCTGCAGAAGTCTGATCTCTTCTGCATATACCCGTTTTCTGTTCTTACACTATTTTCATAGCTTTTAAATCATGAAAAAACTAGTCATTTATAGATGCAATAAACGTGTAGACTTTCGTTTCTTATCTCCTAAAATGTTCTTAACAGGTCTCGTAGATAAAGTTTTAACATTAATTTAGATACAAATGCGTAAACGCAACGCTAATTTTCGAGTATTCTAACAAATATTTACAATAATTATTTCTAAAATAAATGTGATATTAATTATATTTGAACTTTTTATTTGTTACTGATGTTGTTGCCTTCTGTTGTTGTAGAATTTCATGTTTAAATTTAATTTCTTTTAATTTTAAGCGTTTTGTTTCAATGTTTAAACGTTGTTTTTCAATAGCAATGCGTTCTTTTTCAACCAACAGACGTTCTTCTTCAATACGAATTAAACGATCTAGTGCATATTCAATATTTATGGATGATGGTGCTGTTGTTGCACTCTCTAATAAACTGCTAGGACTACCATTAAACAAACGTGTACGAGTATTTGTTTCGCCCTTTGTTTTATTATTCATTGTTGTTGATTCAATATATTCTTTGAATATATCAAAGTCTGAATGATCATTTTCGTGTTGTTCCTCTTCGTCATCATCGTCACTAGTCAAAATTAACAAATCATCGTCGATATTATCGATAAAAGATTCAACTTTGATTACTGGAGTAACTGATGGTTGCTTTTGAGTCTTATAGTTTGTATTCGGTGCTACTTTCGATGGATTTTTTGATATTGAAGATATTGATGTGTAGCTATTTTCATTTTCAGCTGTCTAAAATATTAAAAAAACATTTTATCGAGAAGTGTGAAAGTAAAAACTTAGAAAACAAAGTGTGGCTTTTTTAACATATATTTAATGCCGGTCGTCTTTTGAAATAGTCTCCTTATTGGAATTCGGTGGCTTTAGAGAATAGTGTCAGTTAACGCCGTTTGTTCTTTCAAATGACTGTGGTGTCGCCCTTAGATGTAAGGATAACGTTTTATTTTCATAAAAGCCAATCAGATATATTTATATACCGGTGATCAGGGTCGGTTGAAGGCGTGCCCAACACACAGTCGCGAAGACTCGAAAGGCGCCTCGTTATTCATATAAAAGCACCTTTCAACAGAAGCTTTAAAAAAATTAAAATTTTTTGATATAAAAAGGCGCAAAAACATTTTTGACACACGCTTGAAAATTGGCTTGAGCCGGCCCTGCTGGTGATGACATCATAAGAAAAAAGGTGGGAGTACTTGTTAACAAGAGGACGGCCGCTAACTGAACGATTATTTCTGCTGTAAATTAACGGCTCGTTAATGGTAACACAAATGAAAACCAAAAATTAGTACTCATGGTTAAAAATGACCAATAAAGACACGATCAACAGACAAACATTTCTTTATTGATAGTTAATAATTAGTTAACCGGCCGCCGTCCAGTTCGCACATGGGAAATCAAATCTTGATCATCAATTTCTCTTACCGGTGATTTTGTTCGGTTTTCTAAATCAGATGCAGGTAAATCAAAATCAGCTTTTGATCGTCGTTGTCTTTTTCGATCATAAACAATATTGAACCATTTTCGTCTCAATTCTTGTCCCGTTCTATCGTAGCCACCCACTTGATTAATAATATGTGCAATTCTATCCCATAGTTTACATTTTTCTTCTTGTGTATGAATATCATGCGAACGATTTTTGAGAATGGCAGAATTTTGATGAACTTGAGTGGATAGTGTAATAATTTCATCGCGTGTAAAATTTGGACGACGACCCAATTGTCCTGGTTGTAAAACGTACGATGATGGTGGCAGTGATGTTACATCAGTAGCAATACTAGACTCATGAATTGGTGTAGTGGTTGATGACATTTTAATTTAGACTTTTATTTGACAAAAATGGATAGAAGAGAACCAGTGAGTTGTGTACGTTGTAATCGCATTGCCCTCTTTTTTCTTCTTTGTACGTACAATTTGTAATACGCATTTCTCTGTTTTGCGAACTATTAACTGAACGCGGTAAAGAGTGAAAGAAGAAAAATGTAATATATAGACTACATCTCAGCTCGTATAGTCTGTTGAAAACATACGAACAGACGATACTTCTTTTTTTATCCTCGATACTTTTCTTTTTTATCTCTATGCTCTCACTTCTTATATGTTCTCTTGTCTGTTCGCAAAGCAACGAAAACATTTCTACGTTCTAAAAAAAAATATTTTTCTTATTCAGCAGTTCGTAATATAAAAGAATAACGATAACGTCGATGTTGTGCTTAAATAGGCAAGAAGAAAAATGTAAACTTTACTATTCACAGAAAAATCTTTAAACTATAAAATAAGAATACGTGTACGTTTGATAGTATTTTGGGAAGAGTTCATAGCGACATAAAAACTCGAAGCTATAGTTAGTTTGTTCAGTTTTTAACGCTCATTCGAATGACGTATTCGATAAAAATTTATGTCTTCAATAGGACGAATTTTATGTATAACATACAGTTAGTGTAAAAAGTGTTCGTACGATGAAGAACAAAAGCCTTGTAACATCCTGAAAGAACAAAAATATAAAAAATTTCTTTTTTATTGTTCGATAGCCCTAAATCTCAGCTTTATTCCTTGTTAATAACAGATTTTTATCTCAAGTCTTTCTATCAAAAGATTCAAGAGGTATTTTAACGTTGATCTGTTTTTTTCGCTCAATAAGTGGTCGATGTAAAAGCCTATTGAATAGAATGATGTGTACTTCAGCCGTTAGCTATTTTTAAACGTCAAACAGTTCATCTTGTAGGGAATTGTTTTCTCTATAAACCTGTTATCTTTGAAGAATTTTACATTCAAGTTTAACACTGAAAATCAATAAAGAAAAACAATAAAGACAGACTTCTTTAGCGCAAGTTGTACATTGGATGGAAGATGTAGGTGACTTCTTACATTTATAACAATCAGGATAAGTTGTGAGGATAGAATGAGATGAGTAAGGCTGACAAAATGGAGTAGAAGTTGTGTAATGATTTAAAATAGCATTTAAATAATCTTAATAAGAAAAAAGTCAGATAGTATACAAATAGCTATATGCTTCGCCCTAATCAAGGTCATCATACCTGTATAGTGCGATGAAAAATCATTCAGATTCGATAATGGAGCGTTAAGTGATGGATATGCATTAGCAATATAATCAGATGTAATGCCAATGATGTAATTCATTTTGATTAATTAGCGTACTCTGTACTTGGTTTTTCATTCTTGATACTAAACTTGTTTTGATTATTGTTGTATATGAATAATACTAAGGTGTAATATCATTGCTTTCCGAGTGATCTGCTGTCCATAACTTCATATCATATTGTATATGAGTTCTTGAAGCGGGGCATATATCGGATTGATGTTATCTATTGTGTTATCTTGCGTAGTTCTCACAATTTTCAGATGATTATTTTTGCATTCGATAGAGATGTTTACGTAAGCCATAAACAGAAGATTTTATCAAAGTTGAAAAGTTGTCTAGTTATCGTAATTAATTTTAAATTTAATTTAGTCCATAAAATATATTCAAATTTATATCCCATGTAGTGTGAAGCCAATATTAAAGCTTATTCACTGGAATAATTAGCTATTTTCTCATATGTGATAGAGTTCAGCATTCTGAAGAACTTTGCCACTTGGAATAACACCAGAATCGGCTTCTGAGAGACGGTAGGTGTTTGTCTCTGGGAACCCCGTGTATTTCAATGGATTGTCTCTATTTACCCATATTGTGGTAGTTAGAGCCTAACCTGTTTCATAATGTTCAGCTTTTTATAATTAAGTTTTGTGTCTTTTCTAGGCTCAATCCCTCCACGCACACAGTAGTTTTCTTGTGATTGATCATCAGTTATCACATTACAGGATGGTTTGTTAGTATATGAATGGACAATATATTAGAGCTGTATGCAGCGTTACAGGAACACATTTTAGTGTTTAGCAGAACATATTCTTGGGAAAAAGACATATCTTTTGTCTTGGAAGTTTTTCTCTAACTCTTTTCGTTGCTGAGATACAGCACTTCCAAGATTTAACTAGATTTGAGCGACTTCTGAGAAAAAGAGCCGGTAGCGGTGAAAGTAAGAAGAGTGTACGGATGAACTTATCATATTCTTAAAGAGGAGATCTTCCTCTATCCATTCGTCGAAAAAACTTTCGTTTTCCAAGACTTTTCTCTCCTATGAAAAATGCATTCTTTCTTTGCTAATTATTTTCCCAACAGGCGTTCTTAGTAAAGTGACCGCGCACAAAATCTCCAGAGAGGAGATATGAATTTTACAAAAACCCTCGATTTCTTGAGCTTTTCGTCCGTTTTTTCGAAGAAAAAATATTTTTTTGAAAAAAAATATAATTCGGACTCGTCGTAAAAAACTGCGTTGAATGGTGTAAGATTCAGCCGTGTTTGTACTGAAAATTTTGAATTTAGTTGATTAGTTTGTTTCTTGCATGTGCGTATAGGGATTTTTGGCTGAAATTTTAAAATCTGAAATTATCAACACATGAAATTGTCTAAACACTAGGTTATCGATGATTCTCTATCCAATGCAATTGTTTTCGAGGTTTTTAAAGGTTTTCTAAGTGCTGTTTATACTCGCTATGTATACTGATTTTTCCTCTTTGGATAAAGATTATAACAAGGTCAAAGCATTGTCTGCTCGCATTAAAATTTGATTGCCCTGTATTCTCGAAGAAAAGTCCGAGTAAAACATAGTGCAATCGTAGATAACAAACGGTGACTGGAAAAATGTGAAACTAGTACGCACCGGTGCAACATAGCATACCTGTCCGATTCTGTAGGAGATTCGATCATGTTGCTCATAAGTATCTTATAAGAATCTGATAAGAATAACGTACGAGTTTTGCCGACTCTTACTAATCTCTTATGAATTCTTGTGAGATTCTTATAAGATTCAGCAGAATTCTTGTCACTTTGGTGAAAGATCTTATATAAGAATTGAGTAAGATGTTTGTAAGATTCTTATATAAGAACCGATGACTAGGGAATGACCTTTACTCAAAGTATTTCATTATTCCGCCTCTTTCACTTGAAGCAAATATCAAGTATTACACATCGTTCGATAGACAATTTCACGATGATTTAGCAGATAGAATAGAGTATACTATGATATTCTGACGAGGTCTTCATCGCTTTTGACGGAGTTATGAATTTTTTAATTTTACGTGAAAGTAGGCAAAATCTGATATAGGTTTTCACTAGGTTTGAGACTCTTATACTAAAAACTAACATTGTCACAAGATTCAGCGTGATCGATAACCAATGTTTCCATCTATTTTGAAGGTTTCGCACCTAAAAATCACCGAATTTGGGTGTCTACGGAGAATTATCGCGCCTGAACGATATAGACCTTAGACTTAGAATATCTACTCACATATTCTTCCGAAAACATTTTATACAGTTTTGTAGCCAGTAAAATTCTCTATCGAATGACATATAAAGTAGAGTGGTTAAGGACAAATTAAATGAATGGTACAAACATCAATGAGGTTGACCTACCGGTTTGCTGAGATACTAGCGAGTATACCACGGATCCGTGGTATTGGGCAGTACGAGCTTACCGACGGTCACAGGAATTTCTATGCCCGTGCAGATATCTAGTTGCCATTTATTCCTCGTACACAAATTCAGTTTTTTTAACTAAAAATTGTGAAATAAATGTTATTAAATAGTATGCTTTTCATTTAAAATCCATAATAATCTTTTCCATGCGATTGTCTTTGTTCAATTTCAGACACTACTGATGGGTCGTCATTTTTACGATCCGTTAAAATGACGTTAAAAAAAACGTTAAAAATTTGATATTACAGCTCGAAATTTAAGTAGTTTGTGCATCTTACAACACAAATCTTACTAAGATGTCGCCATTCCCTAGTGAATGTATTTAAGCGAGAAATTTAACGAGAAAATAAGTCATTATTATAAACATGAACCACGTTGACCCATCGGTTTACTGAGACGCTACCGAGTATTCCGGATCTTCACCGAGTACCCAGTTACATTATCTTAAGGGTATCTCATACATCATTTTGTAGCTCGTGAAATTCTCTATCGAACGGTGTATAACAGTTGATATGGAACGATAGAAACCAAAATCGGGCCTCTCTCAAATCAGTCGTGTATTAAAGCATCTGATGCAGTTTTTGTCCGCGATTAACGCTAACACATTTTTACACCTTAAAAATGTTTTTCAGCGCCCCTGGAAATACTTTAGCAAAAAAAACTCTTCTCGCCTTAAATGACCTTTACTCTAAGTGTTTTCATTGTTCCACCTCTCTCACCTAAAGCAAATATCAAGTATTACACATCGTTTCATAGACAATTTTCAAAATAACACACAATTTTCGAAATACTCGCTAGTATCTCAGCAAACCGGTAGGTCAACCTCATTGATGTTTGTACCATTCATTTAATTTGTCCTTAACCACTCTACTTTATATGTCATTCGATAGAGAATTTTACTGGCTAC
>CAJNOQ010003197.1:0-21051 GCA_905250885.1 Didymodactylos carnosus | reverse complement strand
GCGCATGAGACAAGAAAGTCAAGCACATACCTCAAGCGTTTTGCATGAGTAAGAAATTCATGTGCAGGGAGACAAATCTTGAGGTATGTGCTTGCTCATGTGCTTGAGAAAAAAAGCTTCACTAGGGAACTTATCTCTCTTTTCCCATTTCACTTCCAGTTATATGCCTGATGATACTAGATTAGTATCGAAAGCTCCAAAAAATGTAAAACGCCTTTACTTAACGTGTTTGCAATTGTATTTTCTTAAAAAAAGTAAAAAGACAAAAAACTATTAATGTATCAGAAAAAGAATCTAATAATTTTATTCAGAAAACAACAGAGTAAAACCTGTACTGATATTGTTTGATTTATTTGGTTTAGATTGTTTGGTTGATCGTTTGGTTTAGAATATAATTTTAGAATTGGTAAAGAGTGATGAATCGAGGTGTCTTAATTTTCTGAACCCTTAAAAAAGGTTTTGCAATGAGTTTTCGACCCCTCCGATAACTTTTTAGTTAGCTGTTCGGGACCCTTTTCTGAACCCTGAAAAAAGGCTTAAGAGAGGGTTTTTGACACCTCCGATACCTCTTTCGGTACCTCATTGCAACACTTTGTAGGAAATTTGATTTTGCCGAGAACTCAGCTTCTGCCATCATTTTGAGTTCGCAGTAGATTAGGGTAGATGCGAGCAAATGAGAGTAGGAGATTTGATTTCGCCGAGAACTTAATTACTACTATTTTTCTGAGCTCGCGGTAGATGAGGGTAGGAGATAGACTTTCGCAGCACACTTAACTTCTACTATTTTTTTGACTTCGCGGTACAAGAGAGTAGACGGGAGCAGGAGATTTCATTTCGCTGCGAAGTTAACTTCTGCTATCTATTTGAGTTCGCGGTAGACGATGGTAGATCATAGTAAATGAGCGTAGATGAGAGTAGGAGATGTGATTTCGCCGCGAACATAACTTCTCCTCTCCTTTTCAGTTCGCGGAAGATGCGAGTAGGAGATTTGATTTCGCCGGCAAGTTGTCGATGTCTGCTGTGCAGGCAGAAATGACATTTGAAGTAGATTCTCCAGGAATCTGACTAATGAACGGGAAAACGTGTTCTCGTGGTGTAGTGGTTATCACATCTGCTTAACACGCAGAAGGTCCCAAGTTCGATACTTGGCGAGAACATTCTTTTTTCTTCCGGTCTTCCACGGACCTGAACTATTACTTTTTTTTTCAGTCGACTGAGTGAAACGAAAGGAGACTTATTGCTTTTATAGCACGATAATGAACCAGCTGATATATCAATGTGAATAATATGCCATAGAAGGTACATAGACAGTTATGACTTTCTGGGTATTCTGATTTCGTCTGATTATCATTCCACCCAGTCGACTTTCCAATTTTTGCGCTGCATAGTTCTTTCTTTCCATACCGTTTTCTGATTCGAATCAGCTACTCGTTCTAGGTTATAACTAATTATAGAAATTCGGGAAAAATATCAGTCTGATACTTGTAGATGACAAATCTGAAGTTAATGCGAATCCGAAAGATGCGCATCACGAAACTTGCGCATGGAAAGATGCGCACGAGAGACTTCTTTACTCTATCGTCACATATATTTTGTCTTAAAAATTTTTAACATTCTGACTAGTTAACCCAAAGTTTTTTCTTTTAAAATTCAAAATGTTTTAATTTAAATTTAAATTCTGCTCAAAATTTTGTTTTGAAATTCTCTTGCGCTTATTCCATGCAGAATGGCATCAGCTACAACCTCTCTAGCTAAAATTTTTCTTGAAAATTCTTTCTTATTGTGCAATCGTTGGCTAGGTTTTCAAAAATTACTTTTTATGCTTAAAAGTAGAAAAAACACTCTTTTAACAATGGTTTACTTAAAAAACCTAAGTCGTTGGAAAACTTTTCAAGCTTTTTAAAACTTATTATATATAATCAAAGATTGTCTACAAAACAACTCTACAGCGACGTTGATGGGACATTACAATAAAATATAATGAATTATTTTACAGTACTATAGAAATCTTAATTAAATTAAATTATTAAGTATTGAATTACTTCTAAATTGTGTATTTCAGACATAATAACGGAGATCGGACAACCACTCCAGGTCATAGCCCACACTATGTCAAAATATAGACCGTGTGTGTGGAACCCTCCCTTAATAATCGTAAAAAGACCATTGTGGATATTTCCGAGCGCCGAAAACTTGCATCTTAGCTTAGATCGTAGATCAGTTCTCCTTCTCTGCTTTATCTATCAAAGAACGTATTTCATTCTTAAATTGTCTGTCTATTAAATTTTTTAGAGATCAAAGTGAAGAACTCGCAATAGCAGTACCCACATCAAACGTAGCAGTAACAGCAATAATCACAAGCGCAACAATGACGAACAATGAATCTGCTAATCTTGAAACTAGTAGTATTTTAAAGTGTATCAACTCCGATTCATTGTTATTAGAAAATTTGATAGCAGCTGGTGAGTTCTTGTATGTTAATAAAATCTTGAAAGATATATCAAATGATATTATTCATCGTTCAGTTTCTGAGGAAAAAAATCTATCAGAATTTATTCAAGAATGTTTAATTCCAATTGTGTTTCTTCTTAAACGTCAACAAAATCTTGATGATTTATTGTATGACGGCTTTTCTAACTGTTTATGAACGAGCTAAACGGGAAACGACAGTTACATTAAATTTACGTACGTTTTTACACGTTCTGCTCTTGAATAGTGATACATTTTTAAGTCGTATTATCATGTCGTTAATTAGTAAACGTAATCCTGTACCATTTGTTCAACTAAGCATTGGAAACTGGTACTCAAATGATCGATATGAAATTATCCCATCTATAATACATGTATAGGATCATACACCATCAACACTTATCTTTTGGCATTGATAATGATTGTCGTGGTAAATCATCGTTACTGAACACACTATTTCAATGTACATTTGAATAAAGTTTTAATAATATTTATTTTCAACAGACAATTGATATTGATTTTGATTATTCATTTATACCAGAAAAAGAACGACCAGTTAACATTGTCGATTGTCATGATGAAAGTAGTCTTGATTTATTAGTAAAAATACACACATTATTTAATGGGTATTTGATACCCATTAGCGCTCAACAGTTAAAACAACATCCAAATACCTTAGCTGAGTATTTATCAGCATTACCAAGTAATAAATTTGACTTTATACTTGTACGTGATATCACGTCTGTATCTAGTACAGCTGACATACGACGCGAATGTAAAATGATTGTTGACTCCTATAACCTTCTCCCGACTCATCGATACCCAGTATTTCCATTAATCAACATGTCAAATACAAATGATCGGCAAATACAATACACACTACAGAATTTACGCGAGCAACTTATTTCATCCGTTAAAAATCAAATTCATGCAGTTATTGATAAACAAGTCTTTGAAAATGATTTACAAAAATTATTACATCCAAAGTATATTCAATATTTGACTAAAACTAATTCTATTATTAGATCGCTGAAGCAACACTTGGTTGATAAAGATTTAGATCATCAAAATCAAAACAATTTTCCTTTGTATTTAAAATTTATAAAACTGTGCAAATTGAGACAACAATTAAAGAAAACTGATTTCTATGGATCGAATGATGAAGCTGCATTCAATTTAACTCATGATGCGTGTAAATTAGAAAATAAACTTAATCCAGAATTATTATTAAATCATGATACGGTTAGTACTATCTTTGATATGTTTATTGAAATATTAAAAAGTGAACATCGACTGATGAGTTTAAATTTATTATCCTCGAAATTACAATAGAAATTATTAAGACAAAGTCTTGTTAGTAAATTAGCTGGCAATTTGTCAGTTACATATTCATTTCTCTTTTAGGAAGTTCTTTGGCGTAATGCTGTTGTGTGTTATGATTATACGACAGTCGAGAATAAAGAGTTAATCTTAGAATTATATGTAAAATATATTAAAGCTGATTCTTCATTTGAATGGTGATCAATTCTGTTTTCAAGAGCGATTTCTAACAAAATATAAATAAGCGAATATAAATAACCATGTGGAAGCCATAAATAAAATTATCTACAATTTAAAAGATAAAGATTTAGGTGATATGACCGATATCAGTCGTGAAACATTTCACACATTACCATCAGCTTTCAAGCGAGAACGTCTATCAAATGCATCAGATGGTCAATGCCTTCTACATATAGAGCCAGAATTTATTGAACAAACACAACGATTCGTTTCACAAATTACTAAATCTGTGAAAACATGCTATGACCGAGCAGATAATACAAGTTTTACACCACCCTAAATGTTTTCTCTTTTTCGCTAGAAATTAGTTTTCACCATTTTTCGATTCATTTCATTTTCATTTAGACAATGGCTATCGACATCGTTTACAATATTCGAAATCTTACAAAAATTACCAGATTTAACATATTTCATAGATATCAGTGAGCGACGACAAGACGACAAAATAAGAAAACAAATAGCAAATTTGCTAAAAGAGTTTTCATCGGACGATAGACAGAAAATGATTGATCAACACTGTGATAAACGAGAAGATGAAATAAAAGTTATTTCGAGTAACGTTTCAATGACATTAAGAAAATTTTAGTGATAAATTAGAAAATATCTTCAAATTGGAAAATTTTATTTATCTGAACAAAGAAATATTGTTTGAAATATTCGAAGAAAGACAGCATCAGTCTATGTCGTCGCATTCAACGAGCGCTCGTACTCCAGGATTTAGGCAAAAGTCAGTACAATTCGCACAACATGCATACAAAGCTCTAAAGTCTATGCTATCTGTTACGTCCAAATCGACTTCAAAATCACTTGATATCGGTGTTAGAAAAGACACGAGTCGTATAATAATGACTCAAATGAATGATGATGACAAGCCGCTTGGTCCATCAAAAATTGTGCAATTACAAGTGTTTTTTGATGAACTTTTCGAAAAGTTATTCAACTTGATTACAAATAACGGCGTTGTTCGCCCGGCTGAAACTGAATTAATACAAATGATTATTGGTCTAATCACTGAAATGATACACGAGCTTAATCTTGAATTAGCCGTCTTTCATTTATCATTATCAAAACGTTTATCATCATCAATTCACGTCAATGTGCTCATCTTACTTACCGTATTACACTATCAAGAACGGCATTTTTCTGAACAGGTTGATAGAATGGATAAAGAAAAGCCGCGTCTTCTGAACTATTTTATCAACATGGTAGGTATCGTCCCGATTCGTCGACAAATCGGACACTTCAAAGAAAATACATCAGAGAATTTCAAAGGCGGGAGGGGCGGTGTGAGAGTGAGTGTCGACGAATCGGGACTGAATCACATGGTAGTACCGGATGCTGCATGCGATATAGATGGTGGAGAAATATTTATTGATTAGTTTTTTAATTCTATTGAGCGTAGTTTATCAAACTCATCACATAAAATTATTAAAAATAATCTTCAGACACAGCAAAATTTGAGTAGAAAAGAATTACAACAGATTTGTAATGGAAAACTACAGACTGCTGATGAACGATGGATATTAAAATATATTCAACAGCCTACAGATACGGTGGTTGAAGAATTTCATCTGCATTGGAATAATATCGAAAAGGTTATTCATCAGCAGGTACAAAGAGAGAAAAATCAACAGCGAGGACTAATAGTTATAAACTTTTTCCATATTATCGGGTCCTTGTCTTCGGCTTTAATTAACCAAGGAAGTGTAGCAAAGTTTGTTGATGAACTTTTCTTATCATCAGCTGGTGTCGCAGATGAAAATTTAAAAAATAAAGGACAATGTATGGTCTCCGGGTTATTTGCATATTTAAAAAATATTTCACTACCGATGTCGTTTACCGTATCCAATAATTCTTACACATTAAGTCCGAAAGGTGTCAACTATTTTCAAAAATTACCGAAACCTAATCAAAAATTATCTAACCTTATCGATTTAATGAACAAAACAGACAACAACAATACTGTTCGAAATGAGGTACCAATTACATCAATTAAAAACTTTTGTTTCTTCTTGGAAAGTATCATAGCAACTGAAAATAAATTTATGGAAAAATATGATGCTATACCAACTATATTTGCACATTATGATAAAGATCAATCTTATATAAAACTGCTGGATAAAGCACGTGGCTGTAATGCAAAATGTAAGCTTCTTCCTTTAAGGTAAATAATGCGGGAAAAAGTTTCTTGTGACCTCTTTACACTTTTTTTTTTTTTGATAGGTCCATGTTGTCTACGTCCGTGCGATGTTGATCATGGCCTCGTAAAATCACACCCTGGTATGTATAAGTGCTGTACCCTTCTTTCCTAAGTTAAAACCTCAAAATACTTTTATATTAGGTAGGTTTCACTAGAAATAACCGTAGGCTAATTCTAAAACAGCCCCATCTGTAACGATCAGTAAAAAGAAGACAAGAGCCCAATGGCTGCAGAAGAGTAAACCGTTTTTAAAGAATCGTACAGAAATTTAATAAAAAAACGGTTGACGATCCTGCAGCAATTCCAAGGGCCGAACTGCACAGTGAAAAATCGGTTCAATTGCCTATCATTTATTCTATAAGATCGCTAGAGCTAAAGAAACATAGTTCACTTGAAAACTACCTTCTGTGTTTTGCAGCTGATAGATTTTACTTTTATTTCAGGTGATGATGGTAATAAACATAGCTGTACCACAGGTCATCAACTACGTGCGTTCTCCGGTATAAAATTTGAAATTACAAATGAAGCGAGTTTAAAACAATGGGATCAAATTGATAATAATGATTATATTTTTGTCAGGGGTACGAGAAAGAAATGGTTTGAAATGAAATTTGATTATCCAGCATGGGATTTTGATTTGTTAACAACGATCGAAGAATCAAATAGATTAAAATCTAAATTTTTGTATGTCTGGTTAAAAGTTGGAAGTCTTCTGTGAAAAATTTAGTATGGATTACGTAACAATTAACACAGCACAACCAGCACTAGCGGCTTATCACTATGTATTATTGTTAGATAGTTCAAGGTCTATGAATGGCGACAGATGGCAAAATTTATGCGCCGGTGTTAGTAAATTAGTCAAAGCACGAATGACTAGCGGTACAGCTGATCGTTGTACAATTACAGATCAAGACACTGTTCACGGAATCGCGCACCGACTCGACCAGCCATGACTGCTGCTAGGTCGTCTGCAAAGAAGAAAGACAAACACATGTTCATAAACTCACTCATGTCCGAGTGATAGGTGATGAACAGTGTTGGCTTGAAGCATGGTCCTTGCGGACCGCCTCTTAAGATAGGGAAAAATCTCGACCTTCGACCGAAGATCTCTATGAAAGCCTTTCGACATTCAAGCCAAGAACGAATCTACTCGCAAAAGGCCCTCGGAATTCCTATTCTCGCCAGCTTTCCCAGACATCCCTCAAACCACAATTGATCGAATGCGGATTTAAAATCCACGAAAACAGTAGCTACTGGAGAACTGTTAGACATTAGGGAAAAAATAGAATCAATAAGAAGAAGCACTCTGGTCTGTAAACGGAAATTGGCACGAAAACCCGATTGTGTGTCGGGCAGAAGACCTCTATTTTGTAACACTTCTACAAATCTAGACATAAATCGTTTTCCCTGCACTTTTAAAAACGCATCCAAGAGAGAAATAGGACGGGTTAAAGAAATAGGACAAACAGACTCTTTTTTAGCCAGAAGAATCATTCTCACCTCTTTCCAAAAGGTTGGATGAACACACGATGAAAAAGACAGATTGAACAGTTAGACAAATAAAAGCCAGTAAGGTGTTGGGATAAATTTGAGCAGAAATGTAGACAGTCCGTGGGCATCTACTGAATGTTTCCCAGCTGACATAGCATCTAGGACTTCTTCAAAAGAAACTTCAGGAATTTTTTGATTCTCGTTATCATAAAGAATGGAGGGCGAGTCAACATACGGATGGGGACGAATGATTTCAGGCTCAGCAAATAAATTTGCATAGTAGTCCGCTGCGATTTCCAGCATTTCAGACGGCTCACGGACTATCACATCTGTACTAGAAATCAAAGCCTGCAGAGAAGATGAGGACGGTTTAAAATGGCGCTTGGTTTTCGCCCAAAACTGAGCTGGACAGTGTGATGATAGATTTCTCATTGACAAACATTTTAATAACTGGTTGGAAAGGTACACCTTTAGTTCTCGTTTGATAGAATTTCTTAGCAATCGTACAAAATCGAGAAGCTCGACACCCCCAGAACGTTTAGCACGAAAAGAGAGAGCACGACAATATGACATTTTACATCTCAACTCAGATGGAAGTGATACCTGGTACTTATTAATGGGAAATATAGTGGTGCATCGGGCCAGCAATAGAGACAGAAAAGTAACATAGTTTGAGTAAACATCATTATAGTACACAAGATTCCATTGTGCTTCCCAATATTTAAAAACAACAGACAAGAAAAAATAAAACACATTCCAATGTACTTTTTTTCCTGTGTCTACAGTTTTATTTTCACAAGAAATTACATATAAGATTGGTTTATGGTCACTAGTTGTTGACCTCTCGTATGTCTGCACAGTCACAGGAACACCTGCACTTAACACATAGTCGATTATTCTGTCTGAGCGCAGAGAAGTGGGAAGATCCGGCAGAAAAGGAGAAAGTGAACATGAATCAGCCCACTCAAGTAGAGAGATAGATTTCGAAGTGTCCTTTTCTAGATCAACATTGAAATCTCCGCAAAAAACACAAAACGAAGTGGTAACAATCGATAGATCTGTCCAATTCCATTCCTTACTCTCAGGAGCATAGATTCCAATTATTCTCAAATTTTTTTCGAATAGGAGATCTACCGCACAGACATTTGGGATGTTACACTCGACTTTTTTCGTTTTTATATCATTTCTTACTAAGACTATAACACCACCAAAGCCGTTTTCACCTTTTTGGTAGAAACTTTGTGTTTTGTAAAAACTTTACATATCCAAGTCACATCAATTGTTCCCACCTCGACCAGAACTATAAGATCGAAATTGAAGGAAGAAGAGAGTATAAGAACCTCTTGCCAACGAATACTCAGGCCACGCACGTTGAACGAGAGGCAGAGGAGAGAAGAACAGAGCGATGACAGATCATAGCGTACATGTTTTTTCCACTCTAAGAAACACGAGGTGAGAGTGGAAAAAGTTTTCCATTCTTTAACAATATCCAGTAATATCGAAAAATCAAAATGAGAGAGTCCTTTCAGCTTCTAGGAGCACGTTTTTCCTATCATCGTCCACTTGTTGAGAGAGATTCGAACCTGGAATAAAATTGGCTGCATGTGGTGACAGTATCATCAGATTGGAGAAGTAAACAGCGAGTCATCAATGTATTTACCTATAATCCGGCGACCTCGATTTAGTTTCGATTTCAGATCAACATCTAATGTTCTTCCATGGGGAGCATTTAAACTATCAATAAATAAAACTATCAAATATTGGCATGATGAATTTTTTCATCGTATTTATATGGACTGAATGTTTAATTTCCGTTGCTTTCAATTCCGTCAGAATATTCTTATTTGTTTCGACGGTATTTTTCATGAATTTTTCGAATTGTTTGTTTAAGTCCACAATTTTTTCACATGTTGTAGTTATTTTGTTTAGTTGTTCATTCAAGATAACGATTCGTTGGTCTATATCGGCTAATTTTGTTTCGAAAATAGCAGAGACACCAATCGTAGTGCGTTGAGATTGAGGTTAGGAGGGAAATTGTAGTAACGATGAGTTGTTGTAGTTGACAGGCGTTGCAGGTGACGCAAGTAATTGTTTCGTCAGATTTGCTCGAAATGATTTGACGATTGGACAATTCATCTCGTTTGATTTGTGTTGACCACTGCAGCGAATACACTTAATTACTTGAGAGCATGTATGCTGTTTAATATCGGTACATTTATCCCCACATGTACGACATGTTTCATTCTGTTCTTTACACTGTTTTCTAAAATGTCCAATACCGCAACATTTTGTGCAGATTAAAACACGTGCTTGAGCTAAATATTCTTGTACATCATATCTGATATAATGGACAGTTACATAACCACGTTCTAACCATTCATTTCTTGTTTTATTTGACATGAATTCCACTTTCACAAATTTTGTGTCCTTCATAAATTTATTCTGTAAACGAATGACATTGACAACATCATCATGATTCAGTCTTATTTCATTCGCAAAATCATCAATATTAATTCTATATGCTACATTTGCAACAATCATACATAATTGAGGAGGTATTGATGGTTTCTTTTCGAGAATGAAATTTAATTTACACAATTGTTGTGGCCATACATCTAATTTATATAAGAATACAAATGATTCAACATTTTTAACAAATAATAGTAGGTTGCGTTCATCTTGTGAACACCGTGCTGTTGAAGAACGATATCCAGCTAGCTCTAAATTAAATTGATGTTGATCCTTTAGATATTTTGATAACTCTTCCACCACCTGTTTCTCATTGATTTGTCCAGATGAAAAATGCAACACAAACGGTGGGAATGGGTACCGAGTTTCTGCAGATCGAAAGGCTGAATCCGAGATATTATCCTGTTGATTATTCAATTCATTGTTGTGCTGATCATTTGACCGCGAAGTTGAATGATTCATCGCATGCTGATTGTTTGTTTTCTGATATTTACGATTACGTTCTATTGTTTTTGTTGTGGGATCATTTATAAAATCATTTAGTTCATCATTCTCTTCTTCCATATTACCAAGAGTGCGTCGATTTTTGGGTGTAGCAGGAACTGTCACCGGTTGAGGGTTGGATAGTTGCACTTGATTACTCATCGTTGTTGTAGATGACGTAGCTAAACATATATTTGGATTCAGCTTGTCAAACTGCATTTGACGAGACTGTTTTCAGCCGTGACACACGTCTGTGAGACAATCTTTCGTATAAACAGGGTGTAATAGTACTAGCTTTGTAAGTATTTTTCACTTTTCAGATTTGCAGAAGCTGCTCAGGTAACATGAAGTATACCATTCGAACAGAGCTCGCCGAAATCTATAAGACACACTAGCTTTTATCAGTGACACAGTCCCGTGAGAGAATATTTGCCAAGCATATTAGTTTGTTAAATGTGTTCCCGTAGAAAATACTACTATTTGCTCAGTAACTGTGTCCCATGGAAGGATCTGCTTATTCCGAGTAGTGCAGTTATGTAGAGCTCATCGAGTTCTCTGTGACACACGCAATAACTTTTATGGCACGCGTTTGTGTGAAAATGTTTCCTAAAATTATTAGAATATCAAGCTAACTTATCCTACTTATGAGCTGCACAAAGCATTAGTATTAGTTAGCCTTGTTATTGTTGAATATTTGGTTCCATGGAGGAAAAGAGGACATTAAAAACTCTTTTAAAGAAGAAAAAATTTGATTTCAGACCGCGTGATATTTTCAGTTTTCTGAAGTTACTAACAAAGTTTGTAGACATTCGAGTAAAAGAACTAAACTCGTAACATACTTGTTGTAATTTTACTTCGTAATAGAGTAATAATAAGTGTTATTAAAACAGCAATAAGTGATAAACAACAAAAACAAGCAGACGAATGGCAAACCGTGCGACATCTTGGTAAAGTAGGAATGAGCAAAAAGTTAACGCAAAATCGCTAACCTTAACTTGAATAATTACGCACCGGTAGAGTTTTCGTTTTTTCCACTTTCTTTCTTTGTTTAAGATAATATTTTTTGATTCAGTTAACCATGCATTTCTATTACTCTTTGTTGGGTGCGTAACTGATAACAATATCTTAATTAAAGTGAAGATGTTGTTCATAGATAGATATTTTAGATAAACGTTTTCTAGATGTTTATCTATCATAAAGCTACTGTTGATAACATTGTAAATTACTCTATCTTATACAGAATCATGCGCTCTACAAAATGCGCCATATACTCAAGGGGGAAAAACGTTATAAAAAATAGAATAGTGGAAACAAAATCGAACGTTTAAAGTTGTACAAGGGCAATTATCAAAGAAGAATATTAGTTAGGCATTAGCTGCCGACCTAATAGTTCTAACACATGCATGTGCATTAAAATATGTACAAGAAAAAAGATCTCATACACCTCTAGACTTCTTTTTATGAAGTAACATAAACATTCAATACCACGTAAGTTTTGAGCAAAAGAGAAATCTGTTACTTTTTCATACTATGAGGAGGAAAAATTAGCAACCGCTACGGATTTGTCGCTGTTCACCGATACACATTCGCCGATTGGCGAATGTCCACGAAAATTGGCGAATGTCGCGTGAACATTCGCTAATACTTTAGGGATATTGGCGAAAGGGGTATCATTATTGGCGAATGTCTCGGCGACATTTACCAATCGCCAATATGGCGAATGTCTGTTGGTGAACCAAGTGGCGAAAGACGACTTTACTATCACTACTGCTCAGATCCTGTTCAAACAGGAAAATAAACGTGACACTTAAAGTGACTAAGTGACGCTTAAAGTGACTGTCACTTATAAGTGTGTGCACCCTTTTGGGAGGTCGTTTCCCCCTTGCATATACTCCTATGCGTAACCGTACATTATTTTCCCGAAAGACTAATCAGAGAGTGCCTGTTGATGGGCATAATCGTATTTGACTAGAATAATGTACCAGACGTCCGTCTGATCCGGGCGTCAGTTTCTTTGCGCAGACGGTGTAATGGTTTGAATTAAGACTATGGAATTATTCATGTCATCTTTCTTTTCTTTCGACTAGTCTAGGCGGGTACAGCGGACAAAACAGACTAGTCATGACGGGCCGAAGAGACACTCTAGACCAGTCTATATGGGTTATACGGACATTTGCTAAAAACTGGACTGATAAAGTTTGTGTCTGAACCATCTGATAATAGTGACCAAGTTTGTTTAACATTAATTGCTCATGATTACCATATTCTATAATGCCACCATCAGCAATAATATATATACAATCAGCATTGCGTATTGTTGATAAACGATGCGCTATGGTTATTGTTGTGCATCCTTCTCAAGCAAACTCAAGACCAATTTAATGATAAACGTCACTTACTCTGTCTCCTCCTTACCTTTACTAGCTTTATCCAGTGCTTGTTGTACAATTACTTCGTGTAAATTATCCAGCGCCGAGGTTGCCTCATCTAACAGTAATATTTTTGGATTGTCAATGAGTGCTCGAGCTATAGCAACTGTTATTAAACAAAAACGTATTTTTCTCTAACTTATAATTCAAGTTATAATATTTTGAAAGTATTTACTTCGTTGCTTTTCACCTCCGCTTAAGCATACTCCACGTTCCCCAACTATCGTGTCGTATTTCTGAATCAACAAGCAAAGTTAGAACATAAAAGAATGGTAACTCTGACACACGAAATTCACATACCTTCGGTAATTTCATAATGAAATCATGCGCATCTGCCTGTTTAGCTGTTTCATGTATCTCACTCATCAATATGTTTTTTCTATTACTACCATAAAGAATGTTTTCGTAGATTGTTGTATCAAACAATATCTAAGAATAAATTAGTTTTCTAACCAAAAAGATGAGAAAAAATGCATCCCATAATACAAGATTTCTAAGAGATATGCTACAAAAGGACGATCGCATAAGATTGATAATCGACCCATTTCAACTTTTGCCTAGAAACGGTTCCGTGAATAGTAGAAAAAAGGTTTTTATTGGATTTTAAGTGACTTTGTGTACTTTTGGTATCTAAAATCTGAGTGATTCCTCGTCAATAGAGCGCCAATAGCTCACTTATCAGCGATCAGCTGTATGTTACGTAAAAGATGTTTTTCTTATGTTTCTTTCACATAGATGACGAAATAAATATATCACTGGATAGCCGCTAAAATTCTCCACAGAACGTGTGTAAAGTAACAGTTAACCACAGTGCTTTGACAGTAATGGAGCGCTTAGAAAAATTCTACATACACAATATAGTAGACGATCCTCGCTTGTGTGGTTACTTTTTTTTTCAAATAAGAAATAGATTTTTTCTTATATTTCTTCTTTAGCACAGCTACTCCTGACCAAATATAAGTCATTTGGTTATTTGATTATTTATGACTTACAAGTCATTTTGTTTTATCTATTCTGTTATATGCGTCACCAATTCTCTCATCTGCGCCTGCATATCAAATCCAATTGTTATATCGATTACAGTGTAAAGCTGCACATATTGTCTCAGGAGCTATACAGGCTGTGATCGAACTAAAATGCTTGCTGTCCTTGGATGGAGAAGTATTATTGATATTTTTGAATATCATAAAATAGTATTATTGCAGAAGATTATATATGGTCATGCGCCAATATTCCTGTCCAAAAGAATCCATTTTTCTAATAATCCTCAATATGATCTGCGGTCTAATAATGTTAAAATTACTTTTTAAGTAACTCATCTATACGTTCAGCTAATTTTATGAAAACTTTTTTTCCATCATCCGTACAGACTTGGAATACCCTACCTCACGAACTAATCCAACCTCAACATCCTAGATGTTTTAAAAGAAATTTTTCAAAATGGAAATTCCAGTCTGTTGTTCCAACATTTCGGATACGTAATACGCTAAGAACTGCTGATATTGTTTTCGACAAATGCGAACTAGACTTACTACGCTAAATTATAACTTACTACCGTCATTTATTAAACTATTTATCTGACGATGATCCAAAAACGACAGATAAATGTGCATGCGGTGCAAAGGAAACTGTACATCACTACTTATTACTTTGTCCTATCTATAACACCGTGAAGCCTGGAATCATATTCTATCGGTTCAATATTAGATGTTTTCATGACTCGCCGTTATACCCAGGGAACTTTTGTTCATTTTTTTCAATGAAGCTAAAGAGGATCTCTAATCGTTCATACATCACGCGAAGCGCCTTGGAAAGGTCTATAATACTGCCAGGCTTCGTTAACCTTCCTATTAACACATGATATATTGAACTAGGCTTAATGTTCGATGATTACAGAGAATTGTTGATTTTACAGTTACACTGTTGGTGCTATAAAAACATCTAGTATTAAACCGATAAAATAAAGATAGTGGGTCGATTTGACATATTCTCCGCACTTCACCTTTCCGTCTGTTTCAGTCACACCTTTATCTGGTCTAGGAAAAGGTAGAGATTACAGACGATACAATTGGGATAGTCTGAGAGATAGTTACTGTTCTTCTCTTCAATTTCCATTATCAACTGACGTGTGGATAGTTTGTTAAACACTTCTGAGACGCTTGTTGAAAATGACATTCAATCTCATGCCCCCTCAAAACTTCGAAAATGAAATCAAAATTATTTGTTATACCAAGTAAAAAAGAAATGAAGGGTATATCGATCATATAAGAGGAGGATGATCAAAGGGACCTAGAGGTTAATTTAGTAAAATAATCCTGAGAATCCAGAATAGTCAGGTTGTTGTAAATCTATAAAATGATATGAGTCGAAAGTACTGGACTCTGACTTTGAGATGGGGCAAGCGTAGTTTATTGACTAAAGATAGACTATCATTTGCAATTGAAGTTGTTGGTAATAATGCGACTTGCTAAACGTTGAACCGCCTCTAATGGCTCAAGATGCGTGGTGAATTTAGAATCGTAAATAGCACTACAGTAATCGATTTTGGGTAAAATGCATGGAAGATATAGAAGTAAGCGATTTGACCGAGGGGCTTCTCAGAAAACTGGATTAATAACACTAAGCATTTTATCACAAGATATTGCTACTTCGTTGATATGTGTTGACCATTTCAAATCGTGAGAAAGATGTATGCCCAAAAGTTTAGGATCGGTATTGGCCGAGAGCTTATACACTTAACTTGAAATCAGGCTTAACTTTTGGATCAAGAGAAAGATAAGTGTATTAATATTTGTTAACGTTGAGTGACATAAGATTGTTTAGCGTGAATTAAGTGAATACACAAAAAAAAAGCAAAAAACATAGGTGACGTAACGCAAAAATGGTTACAAATGAAATTCTGCAAAATTCTATATCAGTTCGACTAATACAGAATTTTGTAAATATTTGGTTTTAATCAAGAATTTTAAAAATATGTTGTTCTAGAAGAATATACAGAATTTTTCAGAATTTCGGATTTATAAACATTTTTCGCGTTACGCCACGTATACTTTTGCATTTTTTTTCTGGTGACCACGCAAAAAGGTTTTGCAATTTCTACATGGAAATCTTTTCTGATCCAAAATGCAGTATAAATGAGAGTGCATTTTATTTTATGATCTACAATATTTTCATCCTTGACAGAGTCTTGATAAATGTCCAACATTTTCGCCTAAATATCGCCGATATACACAGATAAATGTAAAAATCACTACTGGATGCCAGTTGTATCAGTATTTGTGTTGCCGGTAGCAAAAATCGTTGTTCGTGATTTTTATATGTTGAACTAAATATGGAGTAGTAGTGATGAAGGGCTAATGGTACTGCTCCGAGAAGAACGAGTACAATTTGTACAATCATCATTTTGCTCAATTCGTTGTTGGCTTTTTGGATACGCCTGTTTATTAAGTGTCTTCCGGTCTGTAATCGCCTACATAGTCTCAAATTTCGAATCGTCAGAGAATTGAAAACGATTAGTAAAACAAGCCCCAAGACCGGTACAAACACGGACATGAAAGCAGCAAATTTTGACGTCAACACATCACATAATTTTTCAGTTGTATCTGACAATATAAACAATGGTAGTAATGAAATCGTCCAGTATAGTAAAGTTACTGAGATATTGATACGGGTTGGAAGCTGGCAGCAGAAAGTTTTTGTTCTTGTCAAATTGTACCGGTGAAAGGCGGATAAAGTGATCAGTGTGAATGATATCATGTGTGAACTGGCGAATACATAAGTGATACATTTACAAATCCACTTTGTATACGGCGCGACAATTGTCATTTTATACACAGCGACATGGGAAAGTAAAAGTGTCGTGATCAGCTGAACGCAGTCGGCTACGGATGAAAAGATCAGATACATTGTGGTGGAATTTGAGCGATATGATTGATACTGTAAGAAAATTATGATAAGAAGAATATTGCCGATAAGACCAGTGACTACAGCAAAGTAACCCACAAACAGTGCCACATGCTCATAGATATTGAATGGTGACGAAATATTGGACATTTTAGATCAAAAGGTAAAACGCTATTTAGTTAGTTAACTTTTGAAAGTGGAAGAATGTCAGGAGAATTTCATGCATCACAACTGACATCGTTTCCAAGTAATTTACGGTAAAATGAACAGTGTGTGTCAAGTAATGAGGCTCATTTACTTGACACACACTGTTCATTTTACCGTAAATTACTTGCAAACGATGTCAGTTGTGATGCATGAAATTCTCCTGACATTCTTCCACTTTCAAAAGTTAGTGGGAAATAAACGTAAGATCGACCTTTTATCAGCGTCATCGCCTCCGCTTTTATCAAAAATTGAGATAATGCTTTTAGATTTAAAAAATATCTCTCTTTTATTCAATTATCATATGAAAAATGACAGTATTCCTAATTACAACGTCCCTGTAATTACAACATCTCTGTATATAATAACACATTGATCAGCCAAAAGTAACTATACTTCTTTGTCTTTTCTTAGTCCTTGAAAGAGAAATAGTGCCATAGAAAAGTAAGAAGAAAACCGTGATGTCAGAGTTAACCGGTGCTGTGTGTAATAGCGCACTTTCAACAGGAAATTAAAACGATCTGAAGAAAAATGTTGTCGATTCATCATTTTCTACAAGATAAAAGCTTAGGGTGAATTAGAAATAAAGAATGTTTCAGTGTTAAATTTGAGAAGAACAAACAAAATATTTAAATCAACATCACCGTATAAATATTTACAATGAAGATAAGAATGAAGTAATTGAAGAGTGCAGCAATTGAAGAGTATATAATTGCTGCGTATATCATGATTAGATTTTAACAAAACCCACTAATTCATGACAAGCCCTCAAAATGTTCACACCTCATCATCAGGAAATAAAATGATCCTGAGAAAAAGCAACAGTACTGCTTAGTGCCATTCTACTGAGATAAAATTTATTCAGAAAACGTGTATATCTTCGAATATGTATGAGAAAAAATGTCATCAATCAAGTTCGCGGAATAAATCCACACTTTTCCTTTCCATTTAATGTCTCACCGTAAAGCGGCGTTCCGGTTCCCTATTAAGTTTCGTTTTTTTATTGTGTATTATGCCTTTTGATATTTGCTAAGTTTTAAAAATTAAAAATTGTGTTGTGTTTTCTATTTTGCACGTCATCCGACGGTGCAGCTGCTACGATTTTACACACAACAACGGCAAGAAAGGGTCGGCTCTACTCTTTTTTCCGTTTTTTCTATCGCTTCGCTGATGATCATAGTCTTTCTCTTTTCACTTAAATTCATGCAAAAGCATCGCAAGTGGTAACGTACGTTTTTGGTATTGTATATTCGTGCTAACTTTCCTTTCTTGTCTTATTCTCGTTTTAGGAATTAATATTTAAGAATTATTTGTGTTCACTAGAAAATGATAATAAGACAATAACATTGATCGTCGGCTGCGGCGGAGCATTAAAGGAAGGAAATGAAAGACATCGTCGTCATGCATTGAATTCTCAAACATTTGATTTGTCTGATTATAATCAGCCAACCTATACATTTGACATGAAGAAAGGAACTGATCCAAAATTAAAATTTAAACAAAATAATGTGATTTTAATGTGATTTTCTTTGAATGCTTCTCAAGCATGAATTCGTAAGCGAAAAAATCTAGATACACTTGCTGGAGTATCGCCCGTATCTAAATAAAAGAGTAAAAAATATCGGGTTATCTAAATGCATCGGGTTTTACTCGATTACACGATGCAATATCCGATGCATCTAGTAAGAAATTATGTTTGATAGAAAACAATAAGAACTAGGTACATCTATAGATGTCGCTATAGCGATTAAGCGTACGGTTCATCTAGCTGTTTAAAAAAAAGAATTGCTAGATACAAAAAGCGTTATAATTAGTTGTAAATCGAGGTGAAAAAAAAAGGAAGAAAGAAACACAGCTCGTGCAGAGATTCGAACTCTGTATCTAGAGATCAGTAGTCTTCTATCTACGCCATTGTACTACACGAGCTTACACAAATAGATACACATTTTTCATTCTCTTCTTGTTATTATGGATAGAAATAACACTAAATTTAAAATAACTAATTAACAATAATAAGCGTTTCTCACCATGATGGAAGCATTTATTAGACTTGAGTCACGAACATGAAATGCTGGAAATATAATTTCCTAAAATTTTTCCACTGATGTTGGGTCTCTAAATGTTGGTCTTCAGACTAAAAAATGGTGTTTTCTGCTTTTTATCTTGAAGATCTAGTTGTACAAAGCTGACCTTGGCAGATAAAATTTAGAAAACTAAATTTGCTACTCATTCTGTTCCAAACTCAAACTTAAGAAGTACTTTGTTCGTGGTGGGAAACTGAAAATCAGCTTTAAAAAAGTGGTTTTCTCGAATTTTCACTGTGAAGGAGATGTTTTCCAAACTTGAGCCTAGAAGATGAAATTTAGCAAATTAAATTTTCTCAATTCTATCTGTTAGGCTCAGCTTTGTATAACTTGAGCTTCAGGGTGCAAAATGATAACTACTGTTTCTCCTCATTTAGAACAAGGTGATTTCTCACTAGTTGCATCTAGCTGGAAATCGCCTTACACCAGATGTATCACTCGATTTTAACGATAGGATGGAATGGAATTGACTTAAACCAGTGTTCAAGCAGATGAATCGATCGATATATCCCACGATGCATCGCCCAATACATGGCACGATGTATCGGCAGCTTTATCGGGCGATTTCACGCGTGTCTCACCTGCAGCCGATATACAACTAGATTCATCTTCCGATATATTGCCCGATGAATCGGGTTAAAATCGCTACTAGATACATAACTAGATACATCTAGAAAAGAATCGGCTGTATCTAGATGTATCGGCCGATAACCCGATTCAACTTTTTCTCTTTTTTACGCATCTAGATGTATTGCGTTTTGTATCTAGTATATCTAGCTGCATCGGGCGATACCCGATACATTTTTCATGCTTGGGTTTCCACCCTAGACAAAAACTTATCTGCAATTCTGATAAAAATATTACTAGATTCTTATCAAATTCTTATACAAGATTGCGCAGGAAAGTGAACGCACTGTGATAAGAGTCTTTTAAGAATCTCATAAAAAAGTCATGAGAATTTCATAAGAAAGTGATAAGAAGTTTCTGACATATTTTGTCCTTACAAGATTTTTCAGAAAAGTTAATTTTATATTGGACGCTGATTCTTTCTTTTATCCGAGAATGGTCGTGTCCAAACTGGAATTCGAGGTTGAACGTATTAAAATGAAGGTGAATCTCAGATCTGAGTTTCAACACGTTCAATCTCAGATCTTAGATTGGCCTAGTCAAGTCTGACGATCTCACAAATAGTCTTGTCTGATTTAGGTTATTGTAAAGCCTGAATTATTTTATTATAATAATCAAATGTTAATATTGTCTTTTCCGGAAATTTTTATAATCGTTAACTTTCGAATAAAATATTTTTTATTGGGAACCTGGCTTCGCACTGAGCTTTTTTTGAAAAAGAGGAATTAAGGAGGAGTGCCACTAAAAAATTCGATGTAAATCCTAAGTTAAAAACACTAATTGTACAAATGTAGTTGAAAACGAAAGCAAACTGATTTACAAGTAAATAGAATTATTGATGACACGATAGATGATGATAGAAAGATAGATAATTGAGATCTAGGAAAGGGAAAAACGCACATATCAAATAGAGAACTACTGATGACTCGCCATGCAATGATAAGAAATTTCTATTGACCACAAAAATACTTCCCATTGGAACTTTTGGAAATTAATGCAAACCAATTTTAAAAAGTCTCATATTAAATTAGTTTGCATTAATTTTTTTCTGATTAAAAATTAATTTGAATTAATTTAACTTGATAAATTAATTCAAATTAATTGAATTTTAACCAGTTCGCATTAATTTATC
>CAJNOQ010003196.1:0-21051 GCA_905250885.1 Didymodactylos carnosus | reverse complement strand
AAATTCTTTTCTCCTAACCATTTAAAATAGATCTGTTTAAAAACAAAGTTAGACAAGCTCGTGAAAGGTACCCTGAGTGGATTTATGTATGATTTTTAGACAATTAGGAGAAAAGAATTTATATCAAGTTTTGACATGAGTAGCTAGCACTGAGTCATGTGCAGTTTTTAAACGAAAAACGAAAAAGGTTCATTGGTAAAAAGTAGGACAAAAATGTCTTTTTGCCTGTGAATTTACTAAAAACACAGAAAATTAAAAAGTAGGAAAAGTAGGAGAAAATCCAGAAAGGAGGATATAGTAGGACGGTTTTATAGAAAAGTAGGACGTTTACGAAGCCTGACGAATAATTCGGAATCAGCATGGTCGATTGCATATGGGTCTATGATTTTTATTCCTGGGTATTTCCGAAAATCAAGTTAAAAAAAGATTTTAAAATTTTGAAAAAGATTCGAGCAGGAATCATACCCGCATCCAAAGAACTATGTTTTCTTATCAACTCTTTTAGACCACCGAGCTACGAATCTATATTCTCATTCTGTTCTTCTATCAACAAACGAAACCAAAGAAAGTAGTTCTTATAATCGAATTTTTGTTATTTTTCAGCATTTTCCTCTATGCTTTAGTCTTCTGTAAATCAGAATAGACAACAGTATTGAGCAGGTAGACTATCGGATCTTTTTGCACATTTCGTTTAAAAGGAGAATAGCAAAACATCTTCAAAAGAACTGCGACAAAAATCATTTCTTTTCTTTTGAAATGAAATTTTTTTTCTGACGTGTTGTTTTCCATTATATAGTGTGAAATAAAACGAAACAGTGTTTTTTTCTTTTCTGTGCATGTGCTCGTTGCCTTTATATACAAATCTACTGAAAAATAACGTGAAGAGAGAAGAACGAAGAATTGGACAGTCAGAACACAAAAAACACTCAAACACTCAGGCTGAGTGTTTTTTGTGTGTGTTCTGACTGTCCATGACGATAAACTATCTCATTTCAGATGAAAAAATGCAGAAAAGTCCAAATAGAAAAAAGTCGATATTTTCGGTATCGATATCAAAAATGACTTCTTATCACTCAAATATGGGTGAGATCGCTCGCTTGTGTAATGATACATTTACATTTTACTGACATGCCTTCACTAGCGCTTTTACTACATTTTCCAGTTGTACTGACCGACCATACCCCAACATCTTTTCCTGTCTCATCCCTCATAAAAAGAGAATTTTCATTTTCATGTTGAACGCTAGTGCA
The DNA here is from genome assembly GCA_905250885.1 of Didymodactylos carnosus. NCBI lineage: Eukaryota > Metazoa > Rotifera > Eurotatoria > Philodinida > Philodinidae > Didymodactylos > Didymodactylos carnosus. The sequence continues at coordinate 19,801 of CAJNOQ010003196.1, read as the reverse complement.
AAAAGTATGGTTTTTGAAAAATGAAGTTCGAATGGAGATGTGGATAAGAATAATAAGTTACCTGTATTTATATTGGTTTACCTTTGAGTAAAAACTCATGGAGTAAAAATTGATAAATCTCCATGAACTTTTGATGACTAACGAAGGAACCTCTTGAGGTTATAAATCGCTTTTGAATTCAGACTACTTTTATCTTGTAGATCTTAGTGCTTAGTGAAATACACTAAGTTGGTTTGTGCCCATGGTGCTTTGTTGCTGAGATACTGGATTTTTAGTCAGCTTTTGCCTATAGAGCTTGGATTTCTAGCAAAATCCGACTTTCGAATTTTGATTTCAAACTTGCTACACTTGTAGTCCATGGTCATATTAGTATGATGGAAAAATATTCAATGCTAATGAATTCTCCTGCCTTGAGATACTGAGACTTGAATATTTCACCGGAAGGTAAGGGTGAGGATCAAATATTTAAGTCTTAGCATCTCAAGGCGGGAGAATTCATTAGCATCGAATATTTTTCCATCGTTTAACTAGCTTCGCCAGTTAAACTTTACTTTGAATTCTTGGAAAGAGCTGGTGAGTAGAGATGTGTAACCTGGTGCGTAACCCGAAGGTTGGGTACAGGTTCTATTTTTTTTAATTTACTCGAAAACCGGAAGGTAACTCACAAACTTTTAGTGAAAAAATACAGGAGTTCAGGTAAAATACATGAAGGTTTAAAAAAGAATTACTTGAGAACGTAATAATAATTTGACATCTTCAGCCGAAAAACAAAAGTTTTTTAGCTGGAAAACATAAAGGAGAAAATGTTTGGGCATAAGTCGGGTACAAAGCTATGACAAGACATAGAAGGCGTAGGTGAAATATTTTGTAAAGTTTGCACAAAGCTCTATAACGATCTGATATTGGTAGCGACGTTACACATTGAGGCAGAATAAGGCAGTAGATGATGAGCAGATTAACAACTGATGTACGGATGAAGTACATTGAACAGGATGATGAGCGAAAAGGACGTCGAGAGAAGATGACCACAGTGAATATATTTCCAATGGTACCAGGTCCGACGATCAACGGTAAGGCAATCGATGCCAATTTGACTTCAACCAAATTGAGAGAATCCATTCATTTTTCAAAATAGCAGCATAGAATAGAACAGCATATTAGTGTTGGTATCCGTCAGTTATATGTCATCATGTTTGTGATCTTCACTCATATTTCTAGTTTCTCTTTCGACGTACTCTTTCAAAGAGTCACTCATGCATTCTAATGGTGTAAAAAGAGTCAATCCACTTTATTCTTTTTCCGGTGATATGTATCGCTCTTTCCCCAGTATGTACTACATGAAAACAAAACATCTGCAACTGTGATTTGAAATATGAACTGTGCTTCAATTTTTCTTGTAAATTTTGCTTCCGTATATACACGTTGGTCTGTGTTGTTACTGAAAAAGCTTTTATTAGTGACTAACATAAATAATTACCATGTAACTAACGGACGTCAGCACTAATGCTCAGTTTTATTCTTCATAAATTTTGATATGCTCTCTTAGGTGGTACGTGAGATGGTTTTTGTCCATCATAATCTACTTTGTTGTTGTATTTATATTGTGGAATATTCGCGGTCATGCAGGTTCAATGAATTTAATTTCTCTTCTAAATGTATATTCCTTATTATAAAAAAGGCTGGCAGTACCCCTGCGTATGACAGGCTATGTTGCACCGGTACCCATTACGTCCACATTTTACAGGTCACCATTTTGTTATCTACGATTGATTTCACTATGTTTTATTCGAACTTTTCTTGGAGAACATAGTGTGATCAAATTTTAATGCGTTCGCCGAGCAGACAATGCTTTTGCCATGTTATAATCTATCTAAAAAGGAAAAGTCGGTATGAACTGAGAGGATGCACACAGAATATTGAGCTCTGTGTTCCCTTATCCAAATAGGTCTCATTTTCGCTAGTCACACTGGTACACTATCGGATTTTTAGACAAGTTTTCTTTTGAGGCACATCTCTTCGCAGATTAACTAAGTCCATATATATCACAAAAAAGAATGAACAACAACTACTTTTGATATAAAAGGTCTCTTAAAAGGAATGTTTCTTCAGATAGCTGAGACGCTGATTTCACCATATTTTACCCGATTTTCTCTTCGGGAACATAATGCAATCAGGGTAAATCATTCACCTCAGACTCACTTTGAAGTTGAGATCAAAACTTGTACACAATAGTTTTATTAACACGCCCTCTCTTTGTCTAAATCTTTTTTACTCGCCATAAGAACCATATTAACAGTTTTTTCTCATGTATTTCTCAATTATGGTTTGCCATATAACTGGCATTTGATCTCAGAATAAAAGTGAGAGCGACTAAATGTTTTATAGTTCGCCTGTGAGTTTTACCGTAAGGTTACGTTTGCCATATATGATGAAAACGTTCATGCTTGGACTTTCAGAGAATGTATATATCTGTAGATATTATCGCTAGGCCTTAGTGGATCAGTTCATTATTAGAGCCAATCTAATACATTCACTATCTGTCTATAAATAGGAGGCTTTTTCCAGCAAGTGATTATTCATTCTTCCACTACGAGAGCAACGGCGATCAATATTGTAAGTACTATCTTTCTAGGAAAAAATACAGCTGAGTTCAGCAAGCAAGCGAACAGAAGAAGTTGAAGAACATATTCTAGTCGATCGAATACTATTTTAGTCTGGTCCGCGTCATCGCCGTCTTCCTCGTCCTTATTATCGTTGTCGCCGTCGCCATACCACCTTCCTACTAGTTTCTTTTTTTACAGCGCCGAATTGAGGGTGTTCCAGTAGCCTGAATTCGGCACAGAGAAGCTCTTGATTGATTAAAAACACAGGCGAGGTGAGCGATGCATGTGCGTACGTACGTCCATTACCTAATCAATGTGGTCCATGCGCTTCCAGCATATAGAGTCTCTCTATATGCGCGCGAAATATTTATTTCCAACTAATCGAAACAAACGGATCGCAATTTCTTTCGTATTGTTGCTACTGTTTCTCGATATTCCAAAAGATGTGGGTGTTTTTCAGGGAATTTTTGTTGGGTCATTTCAACAGCTCGCTGAGCGAGTTCATGAGCCAATTTGTATTGTCCCGTCGCTTCGTAAACTTTAGCCAAATTGTTATGAGTTACTGCCAAATCCGAATGAATCGAGGGCAGCAATTTTTCACGGATTTCCAGTGCTTTTTCATGAAATTCTAGCGCTCTTGAGTAATTGTTCATCTTACGATAAGTTTCACCCATATAGTTGTATGTCAAAGCCAAATTAGTACGATTGCAAGGAATATTTTCCTGAATTTCAAGTGCTTTTAGAAGAAATGAAACTGCAGTGGAGTAATTCCCAGTCAATCTTTGTACCTCTCCAATGTTGCCGTACGTTAAAGCTAATAAGTTTGGACCTATTTCCCGAAACGCCTTTTGGCGTATCTCCAAGCTCCTTTCAAAACATGCGAGTGCTTTCGAATAATCTTTCATCGAACGATGTATCGTTCCTAACGAATCGTATGAATAAGCGAAGTCTGGATTATTAACATCCCGTGATATTTGCTGAATATTCAAACCTGTTGTAACCGCTAAAAGTGCTTTCGAGTACTCTCCCATCTTGTCATACAAGCAGCCGATGTTGTTGTAACTCACAGCCAAACTCGGATGATTCGGAGGGAGAGATTTTTTATTAATTTCAAGCGCTTTTTCATAGTATTCAAGTGCTTTCGAGTACTCTTCCATCTTCTGGTACACTAAGCCGATGCCGCGGTAACTCGCCACCAAATCGAGATGATTTGGAGGGAGAGATTTTCTATTGATGTCCAGCGCTTTTTCATAGTATTCAAGCGCTTTCGAGTACTCTCCCATCTTGTCAAACACCAAGCCGATGTTCTTGGAAGTCGCAGCCAAATTGCGATGATTTGGAGGGAGAGAGTTTTCGGTGATTTCGTGCGATTTTTCATAATATTCCAGTGCTATCGAGTACTCTCCCATCTTGTCATACACCGAGCCGATGCAGCCGTAGCTCATAGCTAAATTCGGATGACTCGGAGGGAGAGAGTTTCTATTCATTTCAAGCGCTTTTTCATAGTATTCAAGTGCTTTCGAGTACTCTCCCATCTTGTCATACACCAAGCCGATGTAGCCGTAGCTCGTAGCGAAACTGGGATGATCTAGAGGGAGACATTTCTCGAAGATTTCATGTGATTTCTCAAAGTATTCCAGTGCTTTCGAGTATTCTCCCATCTTGTCATACGCCGAGCCAATGTTCTTGCAAGCCGCAGCCAAATCGGGATGATTTGAAGGGAGAAATGTTTCTGTGATTTCGAATGATTTTTCATAGTATTCGGCTGCTTTCGAGTACTCTCGGATCTTGTCATACACCACCCCGATGCTCTTGTAACTCATAGCCAAATTCGGATCATTCTGCCGGAGAGAGTTTTTATTGATTTTAAGCGCTTTTTCATAGTATTCAAGTGCTTTTGAGTACTCTCCCATCTTGTCGTAAGCCAAGCCGATGCAGCCGTAGCTCGTAGCGAAACTCGGGTGATCTGGAGGGAGAGATTTCTCGAAGATTTTGTGTGAGGTTTCAAAGTACTCCAGTGCTTTTGAGTACTCTCCCATCTTTTCATAGACCACGCCAATGCAGCCACAACTCATCGCCAAATCGGGATGATTTGCAAGAAGACATTTTTGTCTAATATCGAATGATTTTTCATAGTATTCCAATGCTTTCGAGTACTCTCCCATCTTTTCATACACCGAGCCGATGTTCTTGGAAGTCGCAGCCGAATCGGGACGATTTGGAGGGAGAGAATTTTCGACGATTTTGTACGATTTGTCATAGTATTCCAGTGCTTTCGAGTATTCTTCCATCTTGTCATACACCACGCCGATGCTGTTGTAACCCATAGCCAAATTCGGATGATCCGGAGGGAGAGAGTTGTTATTGATTTCAAGTGCTTTTTCATAGTATTCAAGTGCTTTTGAGTACTGTCCCATCTTGTCATAAACCGACCCCATGCAGCCGTAAGTCGTAGCGAAACTGGGATGATCTAGGGGGAGAGATTTCTCGAAGATTTCACGTGATTTCTCAAAGTATTTCAGTGCTTTCGAATATTCTCCCATCTTGTCATATACCACGCCGGTGCACCCGTAACTCATAGCCAAATCGGGATGATATGCAGGGAGAGATGTTTGTCTGATGTCGAGTGATCTTTCATAGTATTGCAGTGCTTTCGCGTATTCTCCCATCTTGTCATATACCGAGCCAATGTTTTTGCAAGTCGCAGCCAAATTGGGATGATTTGGAGGGAGAGATTTTTCAGTGATTTCGAATGATTTTTCATAGTATTCGGCTGCTTTCGAGTACTCTCGGATCCTGTCATACACCACGCCGATGCAGCCGTAGCTCATAGCCAAATCGGGATGATCTGGAGGTAGGGAGTTTTGGAAGATCTCGTGTGATTTCCCATAGTATTCGAGTGCTTTCGAGTACTCTCCTATCTTCTCATACACCACGCCGATGCACCCGTAACGCATAGCCAAATCAGGATGATTTGCCGGGAGAGATTTTTGTCGGATTTCGAGTGATTTTACATAGTATTCCAGTGCTTTTGAGTAGTCTTCCATCTTGTCATGTAAGAAGCCGATGCTGTTGTAACTCAAAGCCAAATTCGGATGATTCGACGGGAGGGATTTCTGATTGATTTCAAGCGCTTTTTCATAGTATTCTAGTGCTTTTGTGTACTCTTCGATCGTTTCATACACCAAGGCGAAGTTGACGTAACTGGCGGCGAAATCAGGATGATTTGGAGGGAGAGATGTTTGGAAGATTTCGTGGGATTTTTCATAGTATTCAATTGCTGTCGAATAGTCTCCCATGTTGTGATACACCACGCCGATGGAGCCGTAAGTCGCAGCCAAACTTGAATGATTGGGAGGGAGAGATTTTTGTTGGATTTCGAGCGATTTTCCGTAGTATTCAAGTGCGTTCGAGTAGTCTCCCATGTTGTCATACACCAAGCCGAAGTTGCGGTAACTCGCAGCCAGATCAAGATGATTGGGAGGCAGACAATTCTCGATGATTTCGTGGGATTTTTCATAGTATTCCAGTGCTTTTGAGTGCTCTCCCATCTTCTCATACGCTACGCCGATGCAGCCGTAATTCGCAGCCAAACTGGGATGATTTGGAGGGAGAGATTTTTGTTGGATTTCGAGCGATTTTCCGTAGTATTCCAGTGCTTTCGAGTAGTCTCCCATATTGTCATACACCAAGCCGAAGTTGCCGTAACTCGCAGCCAGGTCAAGATGATTTGGAGGGAGACATTTCTCGATGATTTCGTGTGATTTTTCACAGTATTCCAGTGCTTTTGAGTGCTCTCCCATCTTCTCATACGCTACGCCGATGCTGCCGTAATTCGCAGCCAAACTGGGATGACTTGTAGGGAGAGATTTTTGCTGAATTTCGAGTGCTTTTCCGTAGTATTCCAGCGCTGCTTTTCCGTAGTATTCCAGCGCTTTCGAGTAGTCTCCCGTATTGTCATACACGACGCCGATGTTGCTGTAAGTGACAGCCAAGTCGGGATGATTTGGTGGGAGAGATTTTTGTCTGATTTCGAGTGATTTTTCAAAGAACTTGACGCTTTTTCCGCATTGGCCTTGGTTATGATAGACCTGTGCAAGTTGATGATATAGAAAAGCAGATTCGTCCGAATCGTCGCTGGATGATCTGTCGAGTAGTAATTGGTAAAGTTCCTCAGCCTTGTCGGAATTACCTGATAGGAGGAGTAGGTGACCGATGCGATGCCATCCAGTCAGGCCTGCAAATTCCACTCGCATTCGCTCGGTGAGTCCTTGAACGAGTTCGTCGCTGTCCGACATCAATGTAAGTTCTACTTCAAAGATCCCAGTTTTGAGTTGTTTCATATTGCCGATGCGAAATACGGAGTTCATGGAGAAAAGAATTTCCTGTTCTGTGCTTTCGAAGTAGCTCTCCTTGTCGAGTAGGGCGAAGGGAAATGAAGCAATCGACGGATTGATGGTCATTTCGAAGAGAATTCCTACGTGGTCGACTTTAGTGAGTGCACTGCGAGCAAAGTCATACGGGACGTTGCGAATTGTACTCGTCGATAAAAAGTTGCTAAATGATAAGAGGCCACCGCGTGACTCTTTCAATTTGTCAAAGTCACTTTGTAATAAGCTTTGTCCTCGATAAACGATAAATGTTTCGTTGAATAGATGCTTTTGTTCGAAATGAAGTCGTTCGATACAACGATGAAGACCTTGAATGAAAACTCCCATCGTAACGATCATATCCGCTTCGAATGTGCGCAAGACTCGATTGAGAATTTGATAAGTAAAACATTTTCGACTGTACCACCATACGGGAGTATGCCGATGATATTCATGTTTGAATTCACTGATAATTTGTAATTCTTCGTCATTGCCTGTGTACAGTTTACTACATACTTCGGCCAATGTTTTGATTGCTTGTTCATCATATTCATTTTCCAGAATAATCTCTTTGAATAATGTGGTATACATAAATGTTGATTCGAGTTCATTCGGATTTTGGGCATTTGTGATACGAATCGACATTGAATCTTGGTCACATTGACGAGTATGTTGTTTCAGTGCTTCACGAATGGGTAGTATATCTGTATAGACACCCTTTACTTTGGGCCATTCTTTAGCCCATTGTTCGTGTCTTGACTTATTGCCACAGAAGATATAGATAGAGTCAATTTGTGGCATATTATGAATGTTGGGTACAGTCTGGTGTGCGAGAGCACCTGATACAATCATGAATACCTTTTCATCCTTGATTTCAGTGAGAAAACCTATGCATTTGTCAGCATCAGTGTGTGCCTTGATCGTGTTCACAGCTCGTCGTAGTCCAGTGAGTGAATTCAGAAAATCTTTATCTGACTCGTCAATATTAGAGTCAAGCCAGATGAGAAGAAAATTTTGAATAATACGCATTCGTGTAGATCTTATTGGTAGCCGTCTTGTCGTGTCAGATTTGTTGCTAAAACAATGAATCAGTGAGTGGTACTTACGATTGTAGTGCAATTTTTCACATGTTGTTCATCCTTTCCTTTTAGGGCTCGCGTCAATGATCAGGGTGTATGATGAGCTTCTACACTACACTTTTTACCATCTCAACACCGGATTGTTAAAGATGCAAAGGAAAGGAGTTTTTTTCGACTACTGTATCTACTTCGGATATATCAAGAAAAGTGGCAACATCACTGTACTACTGTATGAAACAGAGTTGCTGCCCCAAAATGTTTTGTTTTTGATCCATGGACCCGTTCATAGACCGAATGGATTGAATCCGGTTTTTAATAGCTTCTTGCATTGAGGAGCTATTCGATTTCTCCTAGTGTGGCATTCTATGGACAATAGTTTCATACGGTATGTGGCAAATAAAACCGAAGCAGCCAGTGAAATAGGATATATAAATAGCTGAGTTTATTCAGCTTTTACCGCTCTATGATCGGGTATATACCGTGAAGAATTTTCTTAATCTGCTGTGCACTAATTTTTCACCAACTGAACACGACACGCAAAAAAGTCGGATCCAGAAACTTTGATATTGTTATATTAGATGTGCATGATAAATAAATAAATAAAAGTAAATTGTTCACCGGTACCATGGTTCCTCAGTCGTCGGGTTTTGACCATCAGGCTTCATCTTGCATGACGGTTGCAATATAGTCAAAATGGGTTCGTGAAAGTTGACAAGAAGTGGAAGATTCAGCAAGACCTAGCAGACCTCTAATTGAGAAAATATCGAGCGAATTCATTGCGTGTGTTACGATGAAGTTCAGTTCTGAACAAAACCGTAACCTTTGTTAAATATATTCCTTAACAGTGAGTTCTTCAGATGCTGAAACGTAAACACCTCCAAAAAGTTGATGTTTCTAACAGAAAAATGGCGATGGTCCAGAGAATATCTTCCGTGATTTTAATAGCACCTTGAGTTTTCCAACGGTCAAACGTTCGTGCAAGACGATCGCTGAAATCGTTTCTAACGAACCCGCTCCAAGGAGACCATGCAGAAGGTCATTAATTGCTTCAAACGGAAACAGTATGTGTCCGCTCGACTGTTGACCAGCGAACTTGACATCTCAATTCGAAGCATTTGTCGGATTCTCAAAAAATGATCTTCATCTTCATCCCTACAAGAAAATAGGCGAGATCCTTCTCATTCTGCCGTCGGATTACTAATCCACTAAGCCTCAATTAAAAAGCTGTTTGTTTCTTGTAAGTATATTTCTAAGATTAGAATATTCATTGTATATACGAGAGATCATCAAACTTATGCATTTTGAGTTTCCCTTAAATCTTGCTATTTTGATAAATACAAGAATTGTATTTTTATCATCTCTTTTTTCTTACCTCCAATAGAAGTGGTAGATGTGGCTTTGGCTAATGGTTGACTAGCAATTGCATCTTTCGCAGCATCAACCAATTGTGGTTTGCTGATACCTGTGGTGTAACTACTTATAGTTGCCGAATATTTTTGTGATAAGGATGAGGATTTGTTTGCTGTTGTACTTTTCAGGACAGTTCGTATATGTCGTCATCGTTCTCACCTTTCAAATACATTAATACGTCAAAAGAAAACATCTTAGACAGCTGAAATGAGTAGGCCATTCATTGACAAGTTGAAATGTTATGCTTTACACAATTTAGCCGAAATTTCAGATATAGTGTTGAAGTGTTCGTCATAGTGGCTATAGAAAACATATTTTTGTATCTATTGCAGGTTTTGAAGGCATCGAAAACAACTTTAACCCTTGCTCCTGATCGTGTCACGTTCAACCATTTCTGCTTAGAACATCGCATGGTAGTCATAAATGGAATAAATAATACAAATTACTTTATTTTTCTATTTCAAACAATACTTGATTTCATTTGTTTGAATAGTTCAAAACATTTTCGCTAAAGTGAACGAGAAACTACATGATATCTTTTGGTTCAAGTAACCAGAAAGTGAATGAAGCTGATATGCATGGTCACTTCCTGAAAATTTTATGATATCATACTTAATTCGTCGTTTTTGATGTTATTCAGTTATAGTATATTAAAATAAATATTGAAGAATTTCTAACAGTAACAAATATTCAGATTTTATGATACACGATTGTTGAGTGTTGAAGTTTATAGCGAGAAAGCTGGGCATCCCCTCCTATTACAGACAAACCCCTTACCGAAATATCTTGGAAAATGAACGAAAATACCTAGAAAACCTTTGTTATCGATCCAACTGTGGGTGCCACTGACGCAAACACTTAGTATTTAGGTCTAAACTCTCTCCTTTCAGTCAAGGGAATAACCCTCTTATAGATATCACAACTGAAAGAAGGAAGAATAGACTCGTCCAATATAATCAGAAACGCTGTGCGCAAAAACGCTAATTAAAGGAAAAAAAAATGAGAGGGAACACCTGAAGTCTATCAACGTTCAAAAACTATCTGAAAAGTTCCTTTCAAGCTTCAAAACTCGCATGTCCATATGATCGCTGTTTTCCCATTGTAGTCAACTCAATCCTCCATGCCAAGATTGATTATGTAATAAATGAGTGATATTTCTTGTCCTTATTGTATGTATCGCCGAAATGTAATGGTTGAAAATGAATGCGAATAGAAAAAAAAAGACGAGTCACGCTATTAATGTCATATTTCTTTTTTTTTGGCGGTTCTTCTCTTTCTTTTTCATGTGCTTTTTTTTTGTTACTCAAGGACGCCGTCCCGTTTCTGTTGAAAATAAATAATAAATAATCCCGTTTCTGTTGCACAGAAGCAAGTGATCATGTGTAATGAAAGAAAAAACAAACGAACAAGACAGTGAAGTAGTGATGGGCTGCAGCAGCACGAAAAAACGCAATGACTGCGCAGTCTCAAAGGATTTTAGTTCTTACATAAGAACTCAAATCTTTTTAGGGTTTCTACAGGACACTATATAGTATCTATAGGCGAAAGATCATTGAAATTGGAGAGGGGCATCGGAGAGGGGGGGCTTCCCTCATGAGTAGAGCTACGAAAAAGACCGATACACAGTGGACAATTTTCAGTTAGCATGTGGACATTTGACTAAAAAAGCTATCCGGAAGCACTGAAAGCTGTTTTCTGTAGGTTATCGAGCATGCTCTTTCCATTGGAACCCTATAGAAAATTCAAAACCGCTTTCATATAGGTTTGTCTGAAAACCTAGTACTTAACAAAACTTTTAATTTTTCCGGAAAAAATTATTTTATATTTTCGACTATCTAGAATTCAGCCTATACTCGAAATAATTTTCGTGCACTTCAAAAACTGATTTTCTAGCAAATCGGGCCTGTAAAAGCTTTTACTTTTTTTATCCAAACTAACGGTAAATGTTAGTATATTTCTTATGCACTGTTTAGATTCCATCACCTAAAATGAGTTTTATGTGGTCTTCCTAGTGCCCATCCTCCACATTCTCCTTGGCTTCTCTGTAGTTGGGAGCCAAGCCACTAGCCTTTAGACGAGTTCTTTTGTCGGAATTACGGTTGCTGATATTTTTTCTTATTGGTTTAAGCTTTAATCTTGAACCAGAACGAAATCGAGAATATAAATTCCCATTATATCATTCTGAAACTTAAACTATCAAAACACAAAATCAATCCTTCTTATTATTACAAAATCAATTTTTTCTTATTATTAGTTCTTCTCTAAAATATGAATTATAACTTCGGCTATTTTGATGTGATTAGTTGTAGAGCCCCGCCCTTGCGTACATAATTACGGTGACCCGCAGAGGCGTAGATCCACCAGATCAAGGGGCACTGACGCAGGATAACAAGCCTGGCTTACTTGGAAAACTCATATCTCCTAGAAGGCTCTGCTTTTATCCCGTAATTCACAGGACCACAATGTGGACCAAGTTCAAGCATTCTTGCCTTCATACCCTTCTCGGCGAGTCACTTCGGGTACAGTGGGAGCCTATCATAACCAAATTCTATAACAGATTATATATATCAATCCTAAAGACTAGAGAAAGGCTTAACGTCTGCTTCAACATGTCAGAGCCAAAGGGGGATGATCGTCTTGCGAACCTTTGAGCTAATCCGTCCTCTTGTATTTTTATACATAATCCAGTTATGTACAGATCACCCGTTGTAGGTCAGCAATAAAAAATTTATTATAATGACTAAATAATTTACGAATATTCAGAGCCTGAAGTTAGAAGAGTTCCATAATCATCAACAACCTTGCTTGAACCTAGTTTAACGTCGTCAAGGACGATAGCACCGGCCCTAAAATGACCTATCGATTAAAAAGTTTTCCTAAAAGCATTCACACATCATTCGACGCAGATTTTTGCGCTGATTCCAAATATGTCCTCAGTTTCCAATTCCACTTGCTTCCTAAAAGGGTAAACTCGAATTTACGTCAAAAACCTATAACTCAGGTTAAGAGCGTTTGAGTTATTTTGGGCTAACAGCATCGATATATCGTTAGTAGATTCATGTTTGGTAAAAATTTCATCTCATTTGAAGCTTCATCACTCTGTTTGACTCGTCAAGCCGGCCACTGTGACACCTAGAAAAAAACTTCCAATGGTGGAAAGATAGAGCGTTTGCCGAAGTATATGTTCTGCCATTTGAATTTGCCAAAAGTCCACTTTCGTTTTTTCCTCTAATGCCACATGGTTACCCACTGTACGATGTCCGCACTTATTTATCAAAGACTTATTTATACAGTCAGCTAGCGAAGGAGAAAGATTTTTCTTCCTCTATTTTGATGGTGATGCGAAAATAATTTTAGAAATGTGAATGTGCGTATATAGTAAATGAGATGAATCAGTTCTATTTAGTAAACCATATGAGTATGTACAGCAGAGATGCGTTTTTTTGGTTTGATTTGTCTCTCCGTTTTCTTCTTAATGTGTCATAAGCCACCTGACGAGATCCTTTGTCAACGATTGCAACCGGTAACTACACCACATACAGACAATGGAATAATTAATTGGTTTTTACAAAAGGATCGAGAATGGCGATAACAATATTTTTCAGTCATGATATTCTTACAGATATTGATAAGCAAAAAATTGCGACAAAGCCATTTATAGGTTTCAAACAGCGTTCAATAGCTTTAATACAGCATTATTAATAGGAAAATTAATTAATAAATTAATAAGAAACGGACACAAGCAAATTACAATATGATTTTGAATTGATCAAAATAAGTGCACTTATTTGGGCTTGTATGATACATTAATAATACCAAAAATAGTTTATAATACTATTGCTTGGTCGCCGAAACCACCATATAAATTATTAAAAAAGCTTACCATTTATATTAAATCTGGAATAAATACCATTACAAATCATGGAAGTTGAATCCAATATATTACGAATTAGGTTATATTTAACTTACTGGAAAATATATAGATGTTACAGGGAATGTAGGAAATCAGAGAATGTATACATTCCCTGACATTCGCAGGGAATATATACATTCCCTAGGGAATATTCATACTCCCTGGGGAATCTATACATTCCCTGACAGCGTTAGTAATATAATAAATTCATGAATTATGTGATGTTTGATGTTAGAGCAGAGAAAAATCGTAAAATTTAGTGATCTACTATTCATTTCAAAATAGAATGGAAAATAGTATGTTTTGAATAACTTTTTAACAGAAAGAGTTAGAACTATGCGGTTTCCAGTATTTGATAGAAGACCTACTGAAAAAGAAATCTATGGAGAAATTAGGTCTTCCGATCAGGTCTAGCATGGTGCACCTTGTCGAACAAAATCTGAAAGCTCCCCATTTCCAGAGAAATAATATATTTTGAATTCTGACAGGTTTATTCGAACCTCTAGACTGCCTTCTTTAAAATTACACAAGTTCGAAATTCTTATTCTCTATCCGAGCATTTTCCCAGGACCTACCTATTGGCTAAACTTCATGTTTGAGAACTTTCAAAACACATGGAACATAGGATATTGATCACGACAAGGAAAACATAGAAAGGAAAATGTAGATAAATCCACATTTAATATCGAGAGAAAATATATGAGAGTAAAAAGCAGAAAGAAAAATCGCAAAAAGAAGAACGTAGAATGGAAAAGGCATAAAAACAGCAAAACTTTTTCACAGAATTCGGTGCACTCTGCAACCAGAAAACAAGATTTCATGTCTTCGCTTGCGCGTTGTTTAAAATTTAAAAATATCAACATCTTATATCCATATGATATGTAGTTAGGCTGAAGGGATTCAGTCAACTTCATGTCCTTGAAATAGAGGAACGAGCATCCTCGCGGTGACAAGAACCGTTTGTGAAGGCTCGATACATAGAAATCACAATCTAGTTCGTTTAGTCTATTGTCAATTTGACCGATTGCATGAGCGCCATCAATAAGTATGATTGCTTTGCTGTTCCATATTCTTACAATTTGATTTATCTCGTTGACTGGATACAGTGTGGCAATAGATGAAGATATGTGGTCAATAACAGCTACATAAGTACAGTTTACGTAACACTTACGATAAGTCTCGTAATTTTATGTTTGAGCAGCTGCGTATTGTTCTTAATGATAATCACATTATGTTGAGACACATACTTTTGAAACAGGAATCTATCCGAGCACTGGCTAAGCAGGACCTGATAGGAGTGTATACAACCATCCTCCAATTTATTGATACTATTGGAAGATTTAATTAGTCATGATGTACTAAACCTTTATGAGCAGGACGTCACATGGATACAGCGGATCTCAAAATTCGATTCCCAATTCTCTCTCTCTCTTTACCAACACTAGTATAATCTCTCTTCTCTAGACACATGTGTGAGCGTCAATTTAAGATCTACCAGTGCTCTCTCCGATGTTTCTTTCGAGAAATCTTGCAGCTACGAAATGGTGTTAAGATGAAAGTCGCTTTCGAAATATGGTGGCATCAGTATCTGATGCATGTTTTGGCTCACAGTAAACTCTAATAACTCTTGATTAGACATCATTCCAAGCTGAGAAATATCTCATTTTGATCAGAAATGCTTGTTCTACTTTCTGATGTTATTGAAAGAACTTTTTGCTGAGTTTTTTTATTGGAAAGTAAAATGTTTTCGACGAGTCGGCTTCTCAAGATTTTCAGAAAACTTTTGTAAAAACCTCCATACCCCTTAAAGAAGCTACAGTTGATAATGTTAATGAAGCAGAAGCAGCAATTGAAAAGTACCGTCAAAACACTATACGTACAATACAGAAGATGGGGAAAATGGTTATCACAGACGCAACAAAGCCAAACGTCGTGGACCTCAATATAGCGCCAACATTCATCTGCTATATCATGCAGATAGCGATAAAGTTACTGTTCATAAAACTGAAGCTGCGCACAATCATCATGATGACAAAGTTCTTGATATTGATGAAAATGTTAAAAAGTGCATAGAAAAATTATGTAATAATCGTATAGTGAAGCCAAAGCAAATTATTCGAGCACATCAATCAAGATAAATAAATATGCCAACGAACAGGGCTGGGCAATTCTGCTGACTTTCAACCCTAACTCCACTCCAACTCAACTCCGTTTTCAAATTTCCATTGCCAACTCTAACTCCAACTCTGTTCAAAATTTTTCAACTTCAACTCTCTCAACAAAAATCTCAACTCCAGTTCAACTCCGGTTGCTTCACTTTTGTAAGGAAGATTTTTCGATTTTTAGCAAGATTCTGGACGTTTTTGAGTTTTTTCCGGCAGGAAAGCACAAAGAACTGCCGAATTCACTCATGAATACAGCCACTCCATCGTTTAGAAGATCAGTTTACAGCTATTGAATATTTCCAAAAATGCAAAACGGAGTTGAGAATAAAAGTTCAAAAACCCAACTCCAACTCCACTAAAAAAAACCTCAACTTCGGAGTTGGAGTTGCCCAGCCCTGCCAACGTATGTACAGCTAAAAAATTATGTTGAACCAACAATATTTTTAGAATTACGGACTTTATCATATCAATGGGCTGAATCAACAAAAGATATAATTTGTATTCAAAATGATGCTTCAAAAATATATATATATCATCCTTGATTTACAATCTATTACACAAACAGATTTAATTAAATATATAAAGAAAAAATGGACAACTTTCAATCAACTCAAAAAATCATATGATATTTGGTGTAAGGACACGAAGCATACTTTAAATTGGAAACATCAGAATGCAACTGTTCAGCTTTTTTTAAGAAATACACATGCAGACAGGTTGCTGGTACGGCTATTCGTCTGAAATATTGTAGACCACGAGCAGCAACAAAGACAATGCCGATCGCTGTGAAAAGAAAAAGAGGTAGACCGACAAAGGCTAAACCTACTTTTCTAGTACAATAATTCCATTTTCATTTTCGTTTTTTTATTCATCATTCAAATCCCAGTTCATTCAAATTATACTTTAAACGAATAAAACTTTTTTTTCTGCTGATAAAATCTAAATTTTCAATAAAATAATTACAATGAATTAATGATCAAATTTGTATTTTTTACTGGTATAAACTGTATGTTTTTACTGCTAATTATGTATAATAAACTTATCATTTTATTATTAATTACTGATAATTTAAGTACTGACCATTTAATCTTTATAACTGATCATTTATATATTTTTTTACTGACCAAATATTTTGTTGCCTTATAAAAATACTAGTCCTTGTTATACTTATTGTTTAGCGATTTTCGATCTATTACGAAGATCCTATGTTAATATACTATAGTGCATCTTGTAGAAAACTAACTTCTTTACAATAAATGCTACAAATTAATTTAGAGAAATGAAATTTCCGTTCGAAATAAATGTTTTACTGAAAACGCTACTTATCTGTGCATAAAAAGAAGGATCCCCGGCATTTTTAAAATAATTTTTTAACGAAACAAGCTAGGACGATGCGATTTTCACTATTGGATAGATGAACTACTGGAAAGTGAAACTGTGTAAAAGCCTGTCTTCGGGTTAGGTCTACTGGTAAATCCTACTGTACAAAGTCCGGCGACTGTCCATTTCCAGGCAAAAAATGGATGTTTAATTTTGAAATGCTATTTCTATACTATGAAGTGTGCTCTTTGAAACTGCACAAGTTCGGTCTCTCGATCTCTTTTTGTTCGAGAGTTACATTCATTTTTCGAAAGTCCATCTATCATTCACAGTTTTGACTTGGAAACTACAAGAAGAGATGGACTATAAGTTATCGACGACCCTAATCATCGTGGCAATGTTTATGTTCTTCTTCAAATCCCAGAGAGTTCAGCTGAGCCAATTTTTTCAATATTCACTTTTTCTCCTAAACCCATATAAAATTACAATATTCATAACTCAGTCATTTCTTATTTTATATGCCATTTTCCAATTTTAAACGTGAATTTCAACGGACGTGCTTTAGCTAAACATCTTTGTTTATTGTAATTGCAATGTTGTTCTTAAGCCATCCTTTTTCTTTTTATCTCTTTTGTTCACGGTATTGACCTAGTCAAAGTTTTTCATTTAACTTTTTGTCAGTACCACTGTCAATTTAATATCTAGGACATAAAAATAAATTTGATTTGATTTTGATTCGATTCGAATAAACTGTAACGTTCAGAAAATATTCAAAACAAGTCATGGATTATAGATCAGGTCGAAAAATTGGATTTCAGTCACGCATTGACCGAAGGTTTTCCAGAGATCTCCTTCAGAAATTATATATTGTCTTAGGGACTTTTTTCGACTTGATCTATAATCCATGACTTGTTTGAAATGTTTGCCATGATAATTAGCGATGTCGATAACCTATAGACCATCTCTTCTTGCAGTTCCCAAGCCAAAACTGTGAATGATAGATAGATCCTCGGAAAATGCCTAGAACTCTCGAACCAAAAGAGATCGACAGACAGGATTTGTGCAGTTTTGTGCAGTCTCATGTATAATTTCAGAAAATTTGAATTAATTCTCATAGCGTTACAATTAAAAGGAGAAGTACTATGGAATTTTATATTTTGTTGAAGAAATATGTCTAAAGTTTGTTTCTGAAAAAATCTTTTCAAGATTCCTAAAAGTTTCCAAAAAAAGGTTAAACACTTGAATTTATGGATAAAGTGTATTCAAAAAGTATTTTTCGAAAGTTTTATAATGCATTCACAGCATTCTTGATTTACTCATGGAGTCTCTCTTAGATTTGTCATTATTTTCTATTCTATTTTCGTACTGAAAGAATTTCTTTTCGACAAAATTTTATTGTAATCATGACATCGTTCTGTATACATCGTGACCAGATAAGAACTGAAGAACGTTTTGTATATTTATAAATGATAGATGGTAGACACCTATGTTTTACAAAATATTTACGTAATTTTATATTTTATTAAGTTGATACATTTTCCTCTTTTAATAATTAATTGATTATAACGAGTTCTTGTAACTCTTATGGCATCATCAATATTATCAAACCATAGGGAATATCATAATCAATTGGAATACGCTGATACACCCAATAACCTTTAAGAAAAAATGTGATAAAAAATGTCAACATGGGTATGGAAAAGAAATCAACTCTTTATGCACACTTTACTGTTTAGGAACTATTTGTCGAACCACAAGAGCATTTTTCTCTCTCTCTTTCGTTTTTCAGGGTTTATGATTAAATTAAAGGACTAAATTTATCTCTCTAACATTTTTCGGGTTTGTAGGAAAGGTCTTGAAAAGAAGAAATCATTCGCAAAGAACTAATGTTCTCTGACACATTCAGTAATTATCTGATCAATTTTTTACACATCAGTTTTGTTCTTTTATTAAGTTTACATCATAAATTTTTTTGTAAAGTAGAGAGAGAATTTTGTGGCTTCGAACGAATGCAACTGCTACGATACATTCGGAAGGTCGAAATGAACCGACCTTTTCTAGTTCGATCCAGGCACAAAAAGTCGTTAGAAAAGGCAAAGAACGCGTTACGAAACTCCCATTTTCTATGGAATACAACGCGTGTAAACGCGTTTTATAACGTTTGTTTCATTTTTCCTTCTTATGCATTAAAACAGTCTTTTGGACACTTTAGAAACCGGTTACTTTTCCGTTAGAATGTAGAAAAGAACACGTTTCAGATGAAACACTTAACGAGTTTTTGAAAAACGGAATAAAAACGCGTTACTAGATTAAGTCTGCAGCTCCTGAATCGTTCCAGAAACGCGTTTCATATGTTTGTTCCATTTTCCGTTCTCACGCGCTTTTATTCCGCGGTTTTCTTCGTTTCAAATAGAACATTTAACTCGTTTTAGGGCTGATTTTTTTGTACCTGGGGATGTGTGAAGCAATATATGCGGGATGTGAAACGTAATAGCAAAAAGCGCAAATCTGTAGCAAAACAACAAAAAACCAGAAAAAAAAACCCTAATTTTCACACTGATCGGTCAAAAACAGCTAAACTTCTCTCTATTTCTGTTTTCCTTCGGTTAAAAAATAATTTTCTGTCGAATCAATGTGGAGTAAGCCGGCTTGATTTGTGTCTCTAATACATTTTCAAACAAATATTTGATTCTTTTGCTAGTATGATCAACAAACAAAAGGGACAAGAAAAAGTGCAATGAATTTTTTTTAGAAACATAAAAGAGTAAAATTAATTTTTCTATCTTAAAGTTTTGTTTTCTCACAATCAAGTTAAAGTAAGTTGTCTTTTCATCGTTCTCATTGATTCTTTTCTATCTCTTCTAACTTCTTCGACCTTCGATTTAACCATATACTAAAATAATTTTTGGACGAATCCGTGTGAAACGTACCATGACTACAC